>JAAAKQ030069904.1:33104-48307 GCA_010016005.3 Zanna intricata | reverse complement strand
TTGGCATTTACTAAAGCATAGTAAATTATTATTTTTAGTAGACAGAAACAAAAGGCATTAAAATTTAAAGTCATCCTAATAGTGGAAATAGAATTTTTTTAATATTCTTTTATCTATAATTTTGAAGTTGTAATTGTTTTTTTTTTTTTTTTTTAATCTTTCATAACATTCTATTCAGTAGATTTCTGTGAAAGTGCTCAACAGAAAAAAAATAACAATTTTTTAATTCATTTAAAAAAAATGTGTGAATTCATCTTAAAATTGGTTTAAATAAGGTAAATAATACATTAATCTATTTCTTTTTTTTTTTTTTTAAATTAAATAAGAAATTAAATCTATTTCTTTTTTTTATTGTTATTTTTAAATGGCATTAACTGTATTAGCCTAAAAATTAAGGATTTTTTATCTATTTATGTATTGTAAGAAATGAATTAAAAGTTTTTTATGGATACAATTTTATTTATTTTATGTATCATTATATCTACCAAAAGTATTGTGAAAAAAGTAGTTTCATTTTTTAAGTAACAGATCTTTAAACTTGCTGTTATGTTAAATGAAATAAATGAATTAAAAAAATGTTTTATATATGTCAAGAAAATTATATTTTAAATACTGTAAAGTAAAATAGCAAACAAAAAAAAATTTAAGTTAATAATTTCAAGGCATCATTTGTAAGCACTTCAAGTACAAGTGTGATAAGATGCAGGCACCTGTGTGGCAAGGCTATCAGGTTTAGTTAAGAGTGTCCTCAAGCAAAGATTACTAATTATAGTGACATTAATTTAAGTATTACGATATATAAGCATCAACTTTTTGTGAATTAGCACAGTTGTTAGTTAATAACTTCTATAAATTTTATGTTGACATATATTCCTAACATAAAGCTGTTTTGCTGACAAAGTTTGAATTTGTACAGAAGGACTGCTGTAATCTACTTGGAAAAGAGTGCACAAAGCCAGTAAAGGATTGTGACCTATTGATATTGATTTTGCTGACAGATTAAAAGCTTTGAAAGTCAAATTATGACTTTAAGCCATGTCGGAACTTATGCCCACAATGTAGGTAATAATTGGCTCAAAGTGAGATTCATCCAAAGGATGATTAATCAGAATCTAGTGGTGTGGAATTGCTAGAGGATTCTGGAAGAATGGATGGTTCCCTGTCACTTGGAATCTCTCCTTTGAAGCTTAAATATGTCAGCAAATAGAGTCAAACAGACACCTGAAGCAGAAGATAACAAAAGCACAAGATGCTATTGCTACTACAGCAGCTGCTGATTTTGAGTGTTACTGATGTAATGCAAACATTAAAGAGTAAGCAGTGTCAAGGATGTAAAGATCTGGATATCCTAATTGATGAGCTCAAAGTCAAACTTTTTAACTCAGCCCACCTACAACATATTCAGATTTTGACATTGGCACCCGCTAGCTAGGGTATTGAGAAAATAGCTGTTGAATTCCAGGTTTCAATACAAATGGTGAAGCAGGCCAGGAAGTTCAAATCTTTGTATTTTGGCGTCACCAGAAAAAAAGGAGGAAAAATTTGAAGGATGATATTATACAACAGGTCCTCAAAGATGTTGAAAAGTATGAATTTTCCTGAACCTGTCCAGGGAAGAAAGATGTTTCATGGTGAAAAAGTCCACATGCAAAAATGAAAATATGTAAAAGTCCACATGCAATTTAAAAGAGAAGTTCATATAGCTTACACACATATGGTCCCAAAATTGGCTTCTCAAAATTTTGTGAACTTAGGCAAAATGGTGCGATACAATTGATGCTGCTGGCACACATTCAGTTTGTGTTATTACTATTCATTAAAATGTTAAGCTCATGATAGCTGCTATATCAGTCAAGGATGACTACAAGGTATTGATTGAGAAAGCTGTCTGCTGCTAAGAATCTAAGGATAATGTGCTACAACATTGTGAACGATGCTCTGGAAAAACTGGACTGGAGACCTGTTTATTAGATGAGCATAAAGATTATGATAACTTGGAGAAACTAATAGAATGTAAGCAGGAGATTCATATAGACAGAAACGCAACAGGCGACTATGGAAAATTTTATTCAAGAACTTTCCTTAATTTTGCCTGACTAGTGACCATTTTGTTTCAAAACATCAAAGTCCATATTTAGAACAACTGAACAAAAATTTAAATGACAATTTTACCATTTTCCGTTCATGGTTTATTACAATAAAAATGAGCTTCTGAATCTTATTTACATAAGTCAGTGATTGTCTGTGCCAGATTGTGTTCCTTTAAGTATAAAATAAACATTGTTTAATTAATTCTTATTTTAATTTTTCTATATCCAAACATTCTTTACTTTCTGGATGACTCTAGTAATTATACTAGATTTTTTTTGCACATAATCTTGTTTTATAAGTTTCTTAACTAATATTGCCATTTTTATTTATTCATTTAAAAAAAGTTGTAGTTACTAATATTTTTATTTTCAAAAATCTGTCATTCACAAGAATAAAAAACTCGCACAACAGTTGTTTATAATGAAAGAGAAATAATTTACATTAATGAAAGTTATTATTAATATTAATCAGTCTCTTGTAAGTTTAAAATCCCCATATAGTTTAAGATGATGAGTATACTTTTTAAGAAGACAATCAGAAAATTATTAAATAAGGTAATAAAATTTCAATTTCAGTGTCAATATTGTTAGCCGTTTTATTAGGCGAGTACAATACATTCATGCTTTATATTGCTTTAATAAAAAATAAATTTTATTAATATTTAATATTATTAAATACATTTTTATATCCCTCTATTTTATATTTCTGATTTTTCATCTTTATTTCAAAAGTTATTTGCAAAAGAAAAAGTATACAATTATATTTTCAATGAAAATTTTTCTGTGCTAAGAAGACAGAATCAGAATATTAAAAAAAAAAAATGACGTAATTTAGATGTGTGTAATTTATTTTGCTCAGCCAGGCAGAAAGAACCCTTCAGAAAATCCTAATACTTTTGGATTTCAGTTTCCAAGGATGTAAAACATCTAAATATGTCAGTTATAGAACTTATTTTTTCATAAGTTTTTCAAATTTGCAGTTAAAGGATTCATTCTCATTCTTTATATCGTGTATATTTTATTTATATCATGTATAAGTTCATGATAATCATGAATAGTTTTAAATATCCAAACATTAAAAAAAGACATACTATAAGAATTACTCCAAGTAACGCCTGGTTGGTTGTCATCACCTATAACAAATACTTTCAAAGGCTAATAGCTTTCATTTTCTTCATCTTCAAGAACGAATTTGATCTTAATAGATCTATTCTTTCTGTAAATATAAAATTAACCAAAAGTTCTTGATTATATATAAAATTTTTGACTAGTTTTTTTATAAATGATAATATCAGAATATTTACGCATAAGAAATAAACTTAAATTATATAAAGTTTGTCTGTTTTTTCATCTAATAGTTGGATTATAGATTTTATTTATTGTTACGTAAGCAGTCATTAATTGTAGATGCAAAATTTCTTTGAATTTAGTCAAATTATTTTTATATTTTAGTGGTAAAAATTGAAGGTATATTATCTGTATATTTAATAATGTGATCTTAGTTTGCCCATAGTGTGTTGTTAATTGAACTCATAAAAAAGGTATTTCAGAAAGAATCTACTTAGAAGTTTTATCAGGGTGAATGATTTAACTTTTAAAATCATAAGGAAACTAAAGAGTTTAGTTTATCAGTTTCATAAACTGACATAATCTGATGTAGAACATCAGATTGACTGATGTAAAACATCAGATTATGTCAGTTATTGAATTTATTATATCATAAGTTTTCAGTTTGCAGTTAAAGGATTCATTCATTCTCTTTCTTTGTATTGTATACATCTTGTTCAGTGTTTGCAATTTTAATATTGGTATTTTCCTGAAAAATTTGTATTCACACCTTTCAAGTTGTTCCTCAGGTCAGTAGATATTTTTTATATTATAAATCCCCACTTAACATTCAGTTAAGTTGTCTTTGCTTGTCATCAGTAAACAGCAAGCAAAATTGCCCAAAACTGTCGTAAACATTTTTGTGGGTTTCAGGAAATGGATAATTGAGGATTGGTTCCCTGTAAATTTAGCGGTTTGATCTCAGAAACACATTTGCTAAATAACTAACTATAAGCTATTTGCCTTGAAAACGCAAAACTAGTTGTATCACCATACATCTTCCACATTTATAATAGTCTCCAAGTTTTTTTTATCTCCGTGGCGAAGTGGTAGTGTCTTGAACTTCCATTTAGAGAAAGTAGGCCATTGATTATTACATCAAATATTAAAATGTTTAATTGTTCATGTAATGGAAGCAAAAGTTCATAAAAATGTCTACTTCAGTTATGACACTTAAACTAGGCAATTAGTAAAAGTTCATCTGATCATAAAAAGTAATTTAGAAATAAAACTAGTTAAATGCAACCTAGATAAAACAAACTCCATTTTTATCATTCTGCATGTAGATTGCCGTATTAGTTTTAATTTAATAGTTATACTGTATTTGCATAAGGTCCTGCATCATTTTCATGATTTCCTATTTCAAATCATTATAATGATTATTACTGCATGAATGCTGTATTGTATTCATTATTTTACAAGCCAGTGACTTATACAACTATGATTATAAAAGGTTATACAAAAAATTGTACAACACGTAAATAAAGATGAATTTTATTATATATCTGCCTCTGCCACTAGATGACGAGTTTGAGGGTTAATACTGTTATATCTTTATTATTAGTTCTCTATTCCTTAACAAAGTATGTAGAATGAAATGAATTTCTGGAAATACATTACAATCCTCTTTTTAGTTTTATTTGAATGAAATTCACTTTTCATTTTCCTTTTAATAATACTCAGTTGATTTCAAACTTGTAAACATGCCACATCTCTATTACATTTCTTTTTTCAAATACTGTTGGATTAAAAATAATGTTTTCAAACAACAAAAAAATTGGTTAATTTACTATTAAAGCTGAAATTATCGGTAACCCTGCAACTGGTAAAAAAATGTGACTTGGGTCTTATATTTGAAATTGGCAAAAGAAATAAGGATTATTATTTGAAAGAAACTTGTTTCATGAATCTAAATTCTGAAAATTACTCAAATTAGAGCAAGTACTGTATTTGTTGTTTATTAAATAAAAAAGGAAAATGTACAGAGATCTGCATTATAAAGGCAAAACCGTTATTTTCTTCATGGAATTGTTTTCTACATGTCAATTGTTAGGTTAAGCGATGGGTTATGTAATACTTTTTCCTCTGACATTTTTCTCTAGAGTGATTTAAAGCTAAAAGTTACTTGGGCCATTTTATTAATCTTCCTCTTTCCAAAATCTGATTTCTGTTAGAAGCATTAGTTTTCATCAGTTGCTGAATGGTATGAGTTTTTCCAAAAAATTACCTCTTCATGTCTTAATGCTTGCTCCTATATGTGAAAAATCTGATTTTAAATTTTAGAAACTAACCCTACCCAAGTGTAAAAAAAGATACTTGTTTTGATTGGATTTTTGTCTTGTAACATTATTTCTAATTTAAATTACAATTACCCAGGGGAACAAAAAATAATTTTTTTTTTTCTCCTGAATTCAAGTAAGATATAGGTTTTTCTCATCATGCAAGGATTTTCAGAGACAGGTAATTATAATTTCAAACATTTTAATACTTTCTACATTCTTAACTATACAAACATGTGACTCAATTGAAAAGTAAGAAATGACAATTTTCTGCTATATTTCATCTTTGGAGCATCCCTCTTGATGGTCCAACAATAATTGGCCAACATATTAGTATTACATTTGCCTTGATATCTCTTTTCCGTTGCTGAAATCTCCTGATGAGATGTTCCCCATGCTCATCGCTTCGTTCACTGTGCTAAGATTTTCCAGGAAGAAATCTAGGTGCAAGTGCAGGAAGTGTACTTTTAAGGACTTATTTCTACCCAAATTTTTATAAGATCATTGACAATAACACTATAATTTTCCACCTTTTGATTTCTCAAAAAACTCTTGAGTAACATTTTTGAATGCTTGCTAAGCTGCTTTCTCTAGTGGATTCATAGTTCCTCAAACTTTTCATCATGCATTAATGATTGTATTTGTGGACCCACAAATATTCCTTCTGTATTCTTTGGATCACTAATTGTAGTAAACTTGTTTTAATTACATGAAAAAAGTAGTATTGTCCATGGTCTTGACAAAATACTTCATTAATTCTAGTTCTATATTTAACAAAGATAGATACACATTTTTCTGTTCAGGAATGAGTTATTTGCGTTTAGACTGTTCTTTTCTGTATTTCATTCATAGAATACATATTGAATCTTTTCCAGTATAAAGTTTTCATATGTTTCTTTCATACTAGCAGAATGAACCACAGACACTGATGGAATTTATTGCCATTATGGAGAAGCGCAGCTTCTAAACTAACTTTAGAGGAATCAATGAACAAATGCCATTCTGTTGGGTTTTATTCATTACAAAGTGTCTTCATAAGAGAAGAAATATCATTACAAAACACTAAGCCATTTTCTTCAGAAAAATAGCCTTTAAATTCAGAATGACAATTTCGATAAGTACATAGTTTGTATTCTTTTGATGAAGATTTCATACTTTTAGCCGGGAAGCAACCATTTCAGACTGTTTTTTGGATAACTCTAAATCTCATATGATATCATTCAAATTTTCTTGAATCAGTAAATGAGGCTCACATGAACTGCTTTGTTCAAAGGTTGTATCACCTGAATCTGTTTATTTTTCTTTCTTACTTCCATCAAACG
Source organism: Zanna intricata (assembly GCA_010016005.3). Classification (NCBI taxonomy): domain Eukaryota; kingdom Metazoa; phylum Arthropoda; class Insecta; order Hemiptera; family Fulgoridae; genus Zanna; species Zanna intricata. Next base: position 41,509 of record JAAAKQ030069904.1, on the reverse strand, counting down.
CTTCATCTAAAATCACATGTTCTGGAGGCTTTGGTTTAGGCAGTTCTTCATAGTGTGGAACTGGTCACATTGCAGATTGCAAGTTAAAGTACACCACTGTATGTTTTGATTTTCACAAAATCTCTTTAATCTTTGTTAAGCAGAAATAACAGTCAGAAGAGTGATCTTTGGGTTCCCTCCAAATCATAGAGATAGCAAATGGTATGTGGCATGTGCCATTTTTCCATGCAGTGAGAAGCATAAAATATGATAAACAACAGATATATGCCCCTGACTTGTTTGGTCCCCAACTTTACACTCAAAATAAAGTTCATAACACTTTTACTAATGGAGTAAGATTTTTCCCTTTGGCACTTGAGTGTCACATCACTTTGCATACTTAACAAAAATTGTTAGGATGATTGAAACAAATTCTAGGTATTTTGTAACTAATGACTAATTAAAAGAAATAAAGTTGTAATGCACAATAATTCAGATGCACAAAAGCATTCACTATGACATGTTTACTGGTTCACTATCTTACAACTAGCATCATTCTGCTGAATGTGTGCTACACTAGATCACATTTGTACATGTCTGAACAGCAGTAGCAACATTACCCTTTGAGTAGGCTAATTTTGTTCTATCATATTTATATTGCTCAAGGAGCTTTTACAAGACAATGGACAAAAAACATTTCAAAATATTTAAAAAAAATTAAAATAACAAAAAGCTATGGATGATGGAGAAATTTGGAATGCGTATTTGAAAACAAGATAAAAAACTGCATTAAGTACACCTGTTGATACTTGTGAGATAAAATCATGTTGACCAGTGTTATCAACAAGCACCAGAACTAAGAATTACTTTTTAGTTGAAGTATTATTTTTTACTTTCACCTTTCCTGCTCAAAGATTTTAACATGTGACTGTAACAATATGTTTTCAATTTCTTTTGTCTTGCACCATCAGCTCTAAATTCCAACTCTGTTACCCACATCTGATCTTTGTTTCTGTTCATATGTGGCAGTCTACATCCTTCTGTACCAAAGCATCTGTTTAAGCATCATATTGCTTTTTTACTTTCATCATATATTTATTTTCCCCATCCTAGGTTGGTCAACTCTTGGTTTTATTGATATATTACATTTGTCTTATATCAGTTTATTGTTCTTGTCAGCCGTGTTACAACTAGTACCTGCCAATTTTTTCATGCTTAAACTGTTGAGTCACTGTAAAACTTTTAATTTTATAAAAATAATAAAGGCATTAGTCTATTTTAAACTTTTTTAATAATACTTAAAAAATACATAACATTAGAAGTGGAAACTAACTTGTAATTTGGGTTAATAATAATTATCACTGATAAGGTAATTTTTGTTGCTGTAGAAAGAGGCAGCAACAAAATCTAATTAAAAATGTGTATGTCGGTTGTGAAAGATGTTATCAAAAAGTTGATGAAATCTGTTTGGTAAACTACTGGTGAATCAGTAGTGTTTGCAATAACATTAGTATAGCTTAGCCATGTGCATATTTTGTTAGCCAAATGACAGCACAGTCTACAACTTAGTAGGGTATGCATGTGTTTTTAACTTGTGACTTCTGCATTGTTTGTATTGTTAGAAGTAGTTAAAAAAAATTGTGATGTGCTTTAAGCACTTAAAACGGTGATAATCTTTAGATAAGTACAGATATATAACTGATATGGATAGGTTGAGATCGCTTGTTCATGAAATGGTCCTGTGAAGGAATCATGAGGTGCTGTTTATTATTAAAAATTGGTGATAAATTGATTAAATGTTATGCAGATTAATATCATAATTATTCTTATTTCCTTTTTACTTTCTTGGTTATTAAGGAGGACTGGATTAATGGATATGTTTGAACCAGGCGAGCAGTTTTCTAGTGATTTCTTTCGCCTCATTTAAAGAAAAGATATTAAAAACAGAGCTTTCCAACAGCGGACACATTTTTTATTATCAAAGGTATCATTCTCAAAGAATTATATCTTGTGATAACTAAATTTATCCCAAGTTATAAACTATTTCAGTTTTTTTTTGCCTATGTAGAAGGATGTGAGTTGGCCAAACAAGTGGGTCTTCTATTCCAAGATTTCTGCCTGTTCTCTCCCACTTTCTGTTGCTGGAATTGGCTTTATTCAAACTCAATAGCACCCTTTGTAGATAGAGTTAAAAAAAAGGGAAATTAGTTTGCATGGTCTCAGAAACAATTTGTTATTTTTGACTAGCACTGCCTAAGACTAATTTGGAGAATTCCATTAACCTTCATACATACAGAAATTTATTTGCATACTGATAAAATACTTGCTTAATAATTGGAGTGCTTCTACATAGCCTATTCTTAGACTATGCACTTTCTTAGGTATATTGATAGTAAAAAACACTCATACAGCTAGTCTAGATTTTTTTTTAGTAGAAATAAGGCGCAGTAAATCAGGTCCAGCAAGAAAAAATTGGGAACAGTTTTTGTATTTCTGACTAAAAGTTTAGTATTAAACAAGAAACTTTTACAAATGCTTCAAGCTGTGCCACAAAGTTTGATTATTGGTGTGAGAAAATTCATTAACTGCTAAATTGGAATTTTGTGTATACAGTTACCTTATTGCAGACCACATTAATATCCTTTTGATCTCGCATTCACCTTTTCCCATTTTGGATCTTCATATGGTTTCAGTTCTCCATTGATGATTTTTGCTTAGTTTCCAATTACCTCAGCCAACTCCTCTTAACTATATAACTGCATTCTTACAATCTTCTCTGTAGTATACACTGAGGAACAGCAAAGCATAGAGCATGTGGAACTAATGACCCATACCTAGCCCAGAAGAATACACTGAATCATGTCCATGGACTCTCCATTTGATATTCACATATTGTGAATGGTAAAAAATATTAAGTGGTGTTCACCCACCAGGCATTCTAATGGCACATCAAGTGTACTATTCTTTTCCAAGATGTGTTGGTACATCATCCTCCTGTAATAAGTGGAACTTTACTGAAAGCAGTGGATTTTTGTCAGTAGCAGACATGGACCATAAACAACCATATTTTTTTGATTTAGTCACACTGCACCCTAGATAACTAAAGTAAGCCAAACCATCTAAAGGGCCTAGCTCAATCTCTACTTATGCTGTGAAGGATCCCAAATCTGGCCTTTGAAGACACTTGGAATACATATTCAGCAATTTATGTAAGACATAAGATTAACAGGACAGTTCACAAGGTAATGTTACCTGTATGCCACTGGGGACTTGCCTGGCAGCTGCCTGAGGTACTTAACGTTAGTCAGTGTTCACATACAGATCATTGGAAAGCTTGTATCTTCCTATTCAGTTTTTGTCTCCTCTAATATAATGTAAACATTATAGTTCACTTTTTTAGAAACAGAAAAGGAGGATATTTTTAATAAACATTTTTTTTTTCAATTGCCTATTAATAACATGTTATATGCTCATCTGTTAGTCATTAACAAAGTTTGTTAATTTTTTTTTTGTATCTGGAATCAATGATATTTATTTTTCGTAAAGAAATTCTATTTCTGTTTGCGGTGCCTCCCCCATCAATTTATTACTTTTATATATATAAAACAGGCAATTGCATCTGAAGTGATGAAAAATAATGTTTGTTTTTTCCATATTTTAGAAGGTTTGGGTAATGAGCTTAATATTAATTAAATAGTTTTGATTTTTTTTTTATAATGGGCAGTGAAAATATACGAATGGAGTTGTACATCTTGTAGTAGCATGAGCGGTGCTGCACTCATGCAGTAGCTGGGTGCTGTATTTATTTACTATGTGATTCTATTGCAGTAGTATGATTTAAGTTATATAAGTTGTTTAGACAGTACTTTTTATTGATAGTCCAACCTGTAATTTTATGTGATGATTATTTAAAAAAGCAAAGTTTTGCGAGTAAAACTTGATGCAAGTTTAGATCTGCAGAGCAATTTTAAATGAAATTTGGGTGATCCAACTGATTTTAGAATTGTGTCTAATAAACTTATGGTCCTAAATGCACAAAAACAATGCTGTATCTTGAGCTGAATCAACAAAACCGTAGGGACTATTCCATAGATAAAATATTGGTTTCAGTAGACTCTTGTATAAATCATTAATCTAGAGAGATAGGTTCCTTGCAAGGCAGTGGATTTTATCCTAGGGTGATGATTTCCTTTTAGAATATTTAATTGCTCAACGCCATTATTAATTATTTTTGTGTGCTCATTGTCAGCTAATTTTCTTCTTAAGAATTAACCACACAAAAAAAGTTGATAAAATAAATTTTAACAAAAGTTGGTAAAATAAATATTCTAACAAAATGTCTATTTTGTTAGAATATTTGTTCAATCTGAGGAAAAACAGTTTGCCTCTTTTTTAAGAACGTAATTTTTTGACATAAGCGTAAAATTAATTTAAAAAAAAAAAACTTTCTTAATGCAGTTAAAAACCAGAAACTTATATTAAAGGAATTATAATTACTGTACTTAATTTCTAGCAGTCATCCTTTACTACGAAAGAAGAGCCAAAAATTATTATAGCGGTTTGTGTGTTGGCTACAAGGTGCTTTAAAATGAGAACTACGTTTTTCTAAAGGTGATTGTATGGGTTCAGAGACACAGTAAACCCATCCTGCATGGTATCCCATTAACTTACATTAAAAAGAATGATTCATATAGTAAAATTAGTGCTTGCTGAGCTCATTCTACTAGTGAAATAATGAAAAATGTTCATATAAACATAGGTCCACAAAAATGCTCTGCTAGCAAATGATTTTGCTATGATTCTTAGACAAAGACTGAAGTTCTAAGAACTCAAATTAAAACGTAAATATAATGGTTTTATATAGTTTTGACCTGACAAACTGCATAAAAAAATGTTCTCGAACCAATGTCTCTAATAGGTTTTATATTATGTCAGGTTTTATGAAATAATTATTACAGATTTCCAAATGTTATTACAAATTTTTCTCTTATATGTCGCATAAAACATAAAGAATCGTCTAAAAAATTTTTTAAAGTTTTTAATACAAAAACTTTGTTAAATGACTAATAAATGCATAAAATTTATCAAAACTTGTATAAAATTTAATTGTGAGAAAATTGATGTAAAATAGCTCAATAAAAACAAACACAAGTTCAGGAAATTTTATTTTATTATTAACGCTCAGTATATGAAACATTTAATTGTTAACTATAAAAAATGAAGTTAACATACAACTGATGCAGTGTTTAAAAAATAAATATGTAATCGATGCATTTAATAAAGTTTAAAGTAAATTTTCAAAACTCTTTTCTTCTGCTTTAATACATTTGGCTGCACTCTTTCGAATGGGGATAGCATTGCCCTGTAGTTCTGTTCAATTTTACTTAATTTGTTAAGTGATATTTGTAATATGAACAATCAACTCTTCACACAGATATGTACTTTTCTCTTTTACACAATACTTTTATCCAACCCCACTTTTCTTTTTCTGTTTAGCCTCCAGAACCACCATAAGGAATTACTTCAGAGGATAAATGAAGATATGTATGAATGTAAATTAGTTGTAGTCTTGTACAGTTTCAGGTTGAACATTTCTGTGATGTAGTTAATTGAAACCCAACCATCAAAGAACATTAGTATCCATGATCTAGTATTCAATCCGTATAAAAGTAACTGCCTTTAGTAGGATTTGAACATTAGAACTCTCAACTTCAAAATCAGATTATTTGCTATAGCAAGTTCACTACTAGACTGATCCAGTGGGTAATCAAACTGTATTAGATTAGGTGGTCTTGGTAGTCAGGAGTGTTGCCCACTGCAGTCAGTCATCGCTCTGGAGATAGCTTTAAATATGCTGATACAATATATTTATCCTTCACTTGAGAAGTGAAAGGGACACACGCATCATGCTGAAAATGTATACATTAACTTTATACTAGTGGAACATCTAATAGAAGCAGCAATTATTCTTTATGGAATTCCAGGTAAATGTCAGAATTTAGACATCCTGGGGGCATGAATGGTTCAATTAGCTGATCATAAACTAGACCACACCACACACTTGATGCTAAATTGGTATTGGAAATTATGTTCTACTGTCATGTGTGAATTGACTTTTGCCTAAGTATGTTTGTTGCAAAAGCATATTGATACCATCTCAAGTAAGCTGAGCCTTACTAGTAAATAAAATAAACTTATACAGTCAACAGTTCTTATTCTAACAGCTGTAATATTGCAAACAAAGAGGAGGATTTCTTGGTTGAAGATTTTGTACTCATTTATCATGGTAAGTTACCATACTTGTTACAAAGTATCTTTACCACAGATTAGGTAACTCCAAACCACCAGGAAAGCCAATGTATAGTAACACCTGGAGGCGTTGAATAACTACAATAATGATTTCATCAATATCAGCATTATGAGAACAGAACGGTCGCAATGAGTACTAATGCTGGAAAATGTACCAGTTTCTCATAATGTATAGAATGTTTTGTTATTCTGCAGCAGAAGCAGTTGCATTTCTGTCACACACCCCCAAGATAAATACCATGTTGGCAGATTCTTCACTCATAAATAACAAAGGTATTGTTGCAAGATGACACCAATTAAAACTTACACACACACAATGTGAACTACTATGTACTGACAACAATTCGCAGTGTAATACAGAATATGAATGCACTGATGACACAACATATAATGCATTATATAACACATTGTTGGCCACCTTATTTCTATTACATATAAAAAATCTTAATTTCTTAAATCTTCAGTTTGACAATGAGTTCTAGAGATACATAAACGTTGATACTGGTTTTTTATTAATTTTATTTTTATCTTTAATACAACACTTTTTTTTATCATTGCGACTATTTGTAGAAAGCAAACATCCTTTGTACGTGTACTGTCATTTTCATAGGGAAAGTGTAGCAAAAAATCAAATTTCTTGAATTTGTATTTGTTTTTTATTGAGCTATTTTACACCAGTTTTCTCAGAATTAAATTCTCTATAAGTCTTGATAATAATTTTTACAAATTTATTAGTCATTTGACAAAGGTTTTGTATTAAAAGGCTAAAAAACATGTTTTTAAACAAATTTTTTCAGTTTTGCGTACATATTATGAAAACTTAGTGAGATATGGTTCTGAAACCTATTTTATTCAGTTTTTTCAGGTCAAAAAACATAATTTCATCATAAAATTTGTTAGTTTCTTATAAAATTAATATCTCCCCGTGAGAAATTAAAACAAACTTTTTTTTTTTTGTTTAACCTCCGAACCACCGTTAAGGTATATCTTAAGAGGATCAGATGAATGATTTGTAGTGTGTGTGAAAAATGACATGCCTGACCCGGATTCGAACCTGGTCAGGCATGGCAAAGGTCCTATTAAGTAGTTGTTGTTTTGATGGTTTCTTAATTTGGTTTCCTTGAGTTTCAATACGGTTTTATTTTACCTTTGTCCAGGAATCAGAGCAAAATCTTTTGCTAACCATAACACAACTGAGCATTTCCGCATTCATGTTTATATGAACTATTTCATTATTTTTTCTGGTAGAATGAGACCAGAAAGTGCTGATATATGATATATGAATTGACAGATGTGTGTGTTTTGTTTGAGAATTGAGTGAGTGATTCAGGAGAAAAGGCAAATAATTTGTGAACTGTTCTAGAGTTTGAAATTAGGAAAAACGTTCATACAAACATAGGTCTGAAAACACTTTGTTATTAAGTTATGGCTAGTGAAAGATTATGGTTTGATTTCAGTTCCCCTGTTGAAATGAGAGGTAATAATTGAAATTTGTAATGTGTAAAATTCCCCTGTTGAAATGAGAGGTAATAATTGAAATTTGTAATGTGTAAAATAAGGGGTAAGCTTGATAATTTCTTATGGCTTTTTTTTTCCAGTTGAATGATATTACAAAAATAATAGAATTAAATTTATGTTTAAAATAATATTAAATAAATTTAAAAAATGTTTGTTTAATAATAATGGGGCTTTTGTGGGAACTATTTATGAGGCTAGAGTCGTGAGGTGATGCGAGCACCTCATATGAGGCTAGAGCAGGCATCACCATCATATGGTAACAAACGGGATGCTCCTAGGGTGCTGTTTGGGAGGTACAGTGGGGTATTCTTATAATATATCTGCAAACAATTATCCAATTTTTAAAATTCAACAGGGTGGTTTTTAGTAGGTTGAAGGCAAACTTTTGCATGTATTATTTATACCTTTCAAGCTAACAGATCATGGTTATTACATGACCACCCAAAAGGAGTTTTATGTATATAGAGTGTATGTGTGTTTCATCGCAAAACGGCTGAACCAGTTTAGATGTATGTCCACTTCCTTGTTGAATTCCTTATATTACTGTAAGTGTCATAGGCTATGTAATTGTGTTAAAATATATATATATATGTGTGTGT
>JAAAKQ030069904.1:19025-33004 GCA_010016005.3 Zanna intricata | reverse complement strand
TGTGTGTGTTAAAATACTTTTGAAAAAAGATTATTCTTATATATAAAATTGCCACCTGCACAATCGTTAATTATACTATATTAAAGGGCAATGTTTTTTTTTTTGCAGTGTGATGTTTTTTAATTAGTACAATACATTTAGACATTTGAAAAAGAAAAATTGACTTTAAAAAAAATAGATATATTCTCTGTGTTTTATTTTTTATTAATTTCCAATAAATGTTCAAAATGTTTACCATTAACATCAGTGCACTTTTAAGATTGTTTTCTCACACTTTCTGTTACAAACTTGGTAATATCTGTGCACTCCTTGATGGGGCACACAGCATTGAGAATTCGAGTAATCAGGTATCATGTGTGTCTACTTTTTGCTTGTATGCCTTGGATTTCAATCCATCTCCATAAATAGTAATCCAAAGGGGGTAACATAAGTGATCTAAATGGCCAATTTACCAGCCCTCTTCGTCCTGTCTATTTTCCAGTAAACTTTTCATCTAAGAATTGGCTTACTTTATTTGTGAAATGTGTTGGTGCTCCATCAAATTGATAGTACACTTTAATCTATTTCACCAATGAGAAATTTTCAACCACTGTAAAAAAAAATCACTTAAAAAAATTCCAGATAATTTTTCCCTTTGACAAGCTGTTCTAGAATGAAAAGGTCTATTAATGCCTTTCCCTAGATTAAGGCCTAATCCCTAGACTAAGATCTAGTATGCCACATAAAATGGAAATTTTATTTAACAGCACGTGGTTACTCTTCAGACCACTGATGTGAATTCTGATTGTTATTTATGCCATTAGGGGTAAAGGCAAGCTTCATCTGAAATTAGTATAAACTAAATTAAGTGATAATTATTGTTAATCTACTGACAAAATTGCAGTCGCCTGACATTTTCACCAAGCTACAGTGTTGAACTTTTTAAACATGATAGGGAAGCAGTCTGTGTACATGTAATGTCTTGCACACTGTAGTTTGTGTAATGTTTAAGTTGAGTAGAAATTCTTCATTTGCTTGTAGGATTAAGCTGTACAACCTAAAGAGTGTTTTATCTTTCATCATCATGTATTGATTGATGTTCAGATGAAAAATGAGCGTTGGGAAGTGTATCATTGTCACAAAGATTATTAAAAATTCTTCAAAGTATTTTTTGATTTGTAACTACTCATCCAAAATAACCTATGTCAGTATTCTTCTAATGGAGTTGCAGTACTTCCATTGCAAAAGCCATGTACAAAAACTATCAGCATATTCTGGATGAGCTAAGAAACAGCATTTTTCAAAACAAAGAATTCTAAACGGAATTTCACAGTTGTAGAGTACAGCAAATACAGAAACACTGTATAACTTGATTCTCAAAGTAATTAATCAGAATTGTATCAAGAAATAAACTGCCTAAAGTTTATTAGTAACATGTAAATGACAACAGTGAGTATCGTTCAAGTTCATTTTTTTATGTTTTATAGACTATTATGTTAATTTTCTCAGAATTTAAATTCTCTTCTAATTTTGATAATAAAATTTAAGCATTTATTAGTAATTTGAAAAATTTATTGTCCTTCAAACTTAAAAACAAAAACCTGTTTTTGTCAATACAGTTTTGTTTTACATTGGATATTTTGAAAACTACTGGAAGTATAATTCGGGGACCTGTTTTATTCCATTTGTCAGATGAAAAAACATAAACTGTCAACTTTACCCCTTGTATAACACTTTAAAAATTCATTACGACTAAATTTCAGGGAGGTTCTGAATACCGTAATAATTTTCTCATCAGCCATAACTCAATAAAACATTTTCAGATATATGTTTGAATTAATATTTTTCCTTATTTCAAGGTCTAGAATCACTTCTCAAATTATTTTCCTTTCCTCCTGAATCACCTCTGTGTATGTGTATGTATATATATTTTTTAATTGAAAGAAATAATATCCATGCTGCATGTAAAACAGTTAAGAGGGTTTTGTTAACTGTACTTAAGAAAAGCAAGTATAACTGTCTAAGATACTATGTATTTCTAATAATGCTTATGAAATTTTTGTTGAATTTCCTTGCATTTTATTTACTTATTTTTTGCATGCATTTTAAAAAAAAAACCAATACATAGCATACAACTATTTATAATTTCTGAATAGTAATATTTCTCAATCTCTATGTGTATTTGTATGTGCATATTAGAATTTTATTTTATTTTTTTTTTTTTAACTTACATTTTAGGTTATAGTTTTTACAGATGTAGTTAGTTTCTTGATTTTTAGAAACTGGAATAAGTAATTGTACCGTCATAGTTATTTAAACAATTGTTTTATACTTAATTTTCATTTATTAATATTACTTTGCTATTAATAATGAAATTTATTTCATATATTTCTAAAATGTTGAAAAGAGGTAGATTCACCAGTCCAGTTTTGGGTTGTAGTTATGCCCACTTTTTTTTAATTCAGAAGTGTAATATTTCCTTCAGTTTAGAATACCTCAGTGTATTTTACATTTCTTGTGAACCTGAATTTTATAACAAGCAGCTGTTATATTATAATCCTTCATTCTTAATTGCTTCCAGAAATTGTTTATTTTATGGCATTTGCTAATCTTTAACAAAGTTCATTTATATCACTCACTGAAGATTTAGCATTAGTAAAATGCACAAGCCAACTTACACAAGAAAGCTTTTCAGCTTTTGTTGAAAGTAATATAATTAAATGGTTATCTAGTTCTGAAACTATATGTATTATACCGCGTGGCCAAAAAAAAGACCTTCATTATTTTTTAAATAAAATTTACTTTATTGCATTTAGAATTACAATTGTATGTATTTTACTACATAAAAGTACAATGTCAAAAGTTTTTTTACCTGTTAATTTAATTCTGTATAAACATTGTATACGACCCTGCAGATATCAAATCGGCGTAAAATTGCGACTGCGGTTAGAACTTCTCTGCCTCTTCTGCCTTCTGGTAACCTGTCATTGAGTTCTGTCTGCATCACATCTACATGATGCAGTGGACTCCATCTTGTTGGAAAATTAGCCTTTCCATATTTTCAATCTGTGAAAACACTAAGTTTTTTAACTTGCCCGACCATACTATGCTCGCAGTAGTATGCTTATGAAAAAAAAAGGCTCAAAGCTTGATTATGATTATACCATTAGACATTCATTTTAAAATAGTTTTGGATAAATTGCACCGATTTGTGAGGATTTTCTGAGATCCATACTTAACATTTATGGTGTTTCAAAACACAATATGGCTGAGTGGTAGTGTCTCGATCTTTCATCGGAGGTCTCGGGTTCAAATCGCGGTCAGGCATGGCATTTTTCACACACGCTACAATTCATTCATCTCATCCTCTGAAGATATACTTAACGGTGGTTCCGGAGGTTAAACAAAAAAACAACAAAACTCCATGATTTTTAAGTTTTGCTCGTGAGAAAATAAAATGCATTGGAGATAGTTTTCATCAGCAGAAATAAAGTCTGACATTGTTGTTTTTTTGCAGCTTATTGTTAAATTTAATTTCATGGAGCAACTGAAATTTGTAAGTGTGAAGATTTATTCATTTGTGGACAACATCGCAGATAATATTTTTAGGAATGTTTACCTGATGATAAACACTATAAACTAAATATTCTGAACTTCATTGGAAGACAGTTGAATTCTTCCTGTTTTCTACACTTATTTTAGGTTTACCTGGTAAATGTCCTTTTAATATGCTTTTGGTTTCCAAAAACTGTTCATGATATTTACTCAAGCTTTTGTACTCAAAATGTGTTAGATTAGTGTATAATTTCTTTATATGACAGCCACCAATTTTGTTTCTGCGATCCAGTATACAAACTGTACTTTCTCATATGGCAACGCCAGCTCATAAAAACTTATGCATTAGCTTGGCACAGCTACTATCTGACAAAAAATATGTTAACTAAAACTTAATTATTTTTACTTTAAGATTATGCTTAAACACTATTTTTTTTTTGTGGGCGAAAAACGTCTCTACGTTATCATCTCCCGGTTAAACACTATTGAGTATTGCAAAATAAAAACTCTATTTGTTCTTGAATTGCCCAAAGTCCTTTTTCAAACATCTGTTATAAAATTAATGCATCGGGTATCAATGTATTTTTGAATAGATACATTGTCACCAAAATCTGAATTTAAAAATTTAGTGTTCATTTGCTGCATCATCTTGTGTTTGATCATCCAATAAATTTAAAAGACTTCTGAAAAGTAGAAAGAAATTCATGAAATTTTTTATTTCTAAAAACATGTTGGAGTATTTAAGGGTTTATTTAACATGTCTGATTAACTTTTGAATAAGATTTTACTCTGAATTGAGTCTAAGCATAATTAGATTATAAGTTATGTCATTTATTGTGTAATTCATGTTTGTTCAAGTTTTGATAACTTGCTTAAAAATCTTTTTACACACTTTAAATCTAATAGATACGTATCATGTAGGTAACCTATTCAAACATGAGTTTATGTAGAAAAAATGTTACATGCTAGTTCATAAGATTTTCTTCTTTTAGGAGATAGGATATTTATTATTTTATAAAATTTTAATTTTTGAAGTGTTCATTTGTTCTCAGTTGATATTCATTTTAGTCATATTTGTTTTGTAAAAATGAGATCGAAGTGTGTTATGATTAGGCTTCAGCGTGTAGTTCTCTTTTAGTATCAGTTGTTGAGATTATTTACCTTCCGGTCTAAATTTAAGTTCATAATGTCAGTTGGCCTCTTATTTTCTGCATTTCATCTTCCTTATGAAAGAAAATATATTTCTTTAAATTCAGTAGATTTACTGCCTTTTTGTTTATATTGTTTAAGAATACAGCAAATAAATACCTAACTGATAACTTAATTAATAAGATTTATATTTTTTAAATATTAAATATCTTCAATTTTTTTTAAACAGTTTAACTGAAGTGATGATCAAATTAGCTAAAGCATACTTAATATTTCTAGGTATATGGATGTAAGGAAAAATATTTTAAGCATGAAACTATATTTGTCACATCTTTTCACATTTGATAATGAAAAGTTAAAAATATTAAGCAGCCGTCATATTTATAGTTACATGTTATGTAACCTAATATACAGATCAATAAGTTGGAGTAATGAGATTTTGACTATATACTGACCTTAGATGTTACTAAAATTTTAATATAAAATTTACAAAAGAATTCCAATTTCGTTATGAAGCTCAGTCTGGAGGATTGTGATGATGGATTCATGTTATGGTGAATCTTGTTAAATGAAAATAACAGTTTAATATCATATATATCGTAAAATAATTCTGGGGAAAAAACAGTGGATTAAAAGACGTCATGTCTTGAAATTAGATGGCCACTGCTTTCATTGTTACAGACTCATCAGGGCTACATTAACAAAATCAAGTCTTGTGAGTAGTGCTGTATCTTGTCCTGTACAGCAAAATAAATCAAGTGTTTGTGGTGCCTAACACATCATAATTGTACAGGTAACTTGCTAATTAAGTAATTTATTTGATGCTGTACATTTTTTGTCTAATTCTGAATTTTTTAAACATTATTTTAAGTTAGAAATGTAAATTGAATTATAATGAATGTCCTTCAACTACATGGTTTTGCATTCATTAGTTTTCTTTCTATCTTCTAGAGAAAAAAAAAGTCTATATAAAATGTTTTAATAAACTTATCCTTACCCTCAGAATGTTTTTACTGTTATTTTATTTGCCAGTAATATAGAATATGTGTATCGAGGGGGGAAAATTGTAAAATCAAAGATTGTTAATATTTAATCATTCATATATCTAACTTTTTATTTATTCTTAATCAACACAGCTTGTATTTTTAAAAAAATGCTTATCCTAAATTATCATTCTTATGTTTTCATAATATTTTTTTGCATTTTTTGATAAATAAAACTACTTAGTATTAATTTTTTTAATTACTTTAGAAATAAAAATAAATTTGTTAACTAATAAAAGATAAACCCCCAAAAAATATATAACAAGTAAAAGAAAAAAAAGATAGAAAAAATTTACATCTGTGAGAGTTAAAACTTACATTAACATGAGTTTATAGTTTTGATAAGTACAATTAAAAAAATTCTGTTACATTTAGAACTCTTTTAATCTGCAATAAATATTGACATTTTTATAAGAATACAAATAAAAAGAATAATTTTTTATGCATGTTTTAGCAAGTGAGTTTTTTCTTAACTTTCAAAAAAACAATTCAAATAAATATATATAGTCAACATCTGTTTTGATTATGAATTTATGTCCTATGAATTATTATTATAGCATACGATTGTTAATTGTGGGAGAGAATTAAATAGCAGAATTATATATATGTATATATCATCTCAAAAACTTGAATATTTTTCATTTACCTGAAGTTGAAAAGAGTTCCAGATGAAATCAGTGTTAGGAAGTCCAAATGGATTGACATTTTCATTGGTGAAATTTTTGTTTTCACCTCTCACCCTGATTCCCCTTGTGTTATCCCCTGTCATCCCTTTGTGTTAACTAATTTAAAGAAAGTTCCACCCTATCAAAGCATAGTTTTATCTCTGATTATATTCTTATATTATAATTTCTTATAAGTAAGAAATCAGTTACTTAAATCTTACTAGAAATTGTAGTAAATCAGTTATGGAATGCATTTAAATACTATAATTGTTTATTTTCTTAATGGTGCCTATCTATAGCAGTTTCATATAATGATTTAGTTGAATATCCAGCTCCCATACAGTCCATTTTTCTTTTTTTAATTGTGAGTTTAGTTTAATAAATTACATTTTTATCTTTGCTAATCTGTTAATATTATCGACATTTATGTGAAAAACTTTTGAAACAAAATGTAGCAGATTTGTTATTTGACCTGATAAAAAGATTTAGATAACTTCATCTAAAAAAAGGTATTGCTAGGATTAGAAATGGTTTAAAAAATTTTTTTATTGAAATGAAAGTGAATTAGTTTCAAGAAGAGTAAGGATTGTTTCAGTATTGCGAGTAAAGTAAATAAAAGATATAAGAAAAAAGTTAAAAATACTTATTTATATGAAGATTCCTTGCTTTTTAACATATTCACAGCTATGGCTGTTAATTGCTACATATCTAAATGTATCTTCCATACTGAAATGTTTTTTTTGTAACTGAATAACTATATACATCTAATTATATACATGTACCAGGCAGAGTCAAAAAGGAAAGGAAGTATTATGCTATAAATATACTAGATTGTTTTGCTATAAATCACAGGTTCATATCAAAATTAAGTTCATTAGAAGTATTTAATTGTTAATTATGAGTTTTTTGTATTTTGACGTCAATTTAAAATGGCTTCTTTCTATGATAGCATCAAATAAGAACGCAATCAGTAAAACTTTTTCTCAATTCAGAAAAGGAGAAACCAGCTGAGATTATTCGTAGAATGCAACACCAACTGCTGTTGTTGGAGTTGAAGCAAAATTTAAGAATGGAATTTAAAAAAGATGGATTTCTCTGTTGGAACAAAGAGAAGATAGACCTTCCGCTTTAAAGATAGTGATAATATTGAAGCGCTTAAACAAATAATTTTAAATAATCTCTGAATTAAAGTTTATGAAGTAGCAAGTGAGTTGAATACATGCCATGGTTCAGTATTTTCATTCATTCAAGATTTTTTTCTACTTTCAAAATCTTATGCTCACTGGTTTCCTCATCAACTGACAAACAGACAGAGATCTTCAAAGAAAATCATTTGAAAATTTTCCAGAAGCTTTTGAAATGTTATGAGGATGAAGTGAATAATAACTGCTTGGCAAGACGACGGTCTATCACTTAGAGTAAGTGACTTCATTTAGTATGGAAATATCATACTGTAAAAACTGTAAAACTTCACTTCATGTAAACTTTTTTTGACATTGCAGAAAAGTTGATAATATTCTGGATATGAATATCCCATAATAATGAGAAAATATCCCTATACAGTGTTTGTATATAGATATATACACACACACACATATATATATATAAACAAGGCAACTTCTGCAGAAGGAGCTTAAAAATGGCAAGCTCGGTTCTGTAAATATGATCTTAAAATTTGATGTAGTGTATGATAACTCCTAAGATGCAGATGCATATTTTCTCAGTTACAATAATTTTTTCACACAAACTAGAATACTTATAGAAAGCTAAAAAGTAAATAAAAATTAAAAAAAAAAAAGCATTTTTTCTACTTTTATGTAAAGAATGAAATATTTGGTTGATTTACTACAGAATTGTAATTTTTAAATTAATAATAGTATAATGGTTTGCATGAATATTTAAAAATAACATTATTGCTATTGTTATTAAAAGAAAAACAACTTGAACAGAATTGGACATAATCTGCAATTTAGAAATACATTGTGATTAACTATATAGAACAGACATCTCGATAACATTTTTCAAGAAATTTTCATAGCTAAATGTATAAGTACATACATAAGCATATACAGCAGCTACATAGAGCAGAATTTTAACATTTACATAATATTATCGCAATAAAGTAATGTAAAAATTATATTTTTTTCACATTATGTAATGTAACAAAATATCATATTAAAGAAAATTATTAATACAATATGGAATAATAAAAATATTCAAAAAAGTTAACTATAGCTAAGTCATATAAATAGATCCAGAAGATTATAAAGCAGTATACTCACTTTCCGTATTATCTTTATCAGGGTCATTGTTTTCCTCTGAAAAAACTGCAGCATCACAATTTCCTCCATTTCTTTTTTTACTCTTTTTCATTTATTTTTTCTTTTAACATTCTTTGATTTAAGTTGTTTACAAGGCAGTTCAGAGTAAAACTGATTGTAATATGGAAGCACACAATGCATAAGATTTTTCCATTTCGTATTAGTCAATGGAATTGGAATAAGTTCATTTTAAAGAGTTTAATGCAATTTTCTGTATAGTTGCTGAAAAAAAGACAATACCTTTGTCAAGAGAACATTTTGGACAGTTTCATTGTTTTTTTTTTCTTACAATATTGCTGAAATTGACTTAACTGGTTTATCTCTCTAACTGATATAAATTATTTTGCTTTATCTTTTTCACAATAAATCTTTTATTGTCTTAAATATTCTTAATCCATAACTTGACAAAATAATAATAATACAAAATAATACTCAATTTGATTTTATTTTTTAACTCTAACTTAATCAAAACTGAATCAATATATCTTACTTGTTAAATGAATAACTTGGTAAAGAAAATTTTTCATTGATCATGTCCATTTGAAGGGGAAATGTGAAATTTTATTACATTCTAATGTATTTTTTGCTTACCAAATGAATTGCTTAATGCATCAGGTGGGTTATCTTTTTATCCCCCTTCTTCCTAAAATTTTTTACTTATTATTTTCTGTTGCAAAACTGTTGGAAAAAATACATAATTCACTTGGCCTACTTTTCTTTTGATAGTGACATCATTTAATTTCAATACTGTAATGAATGAACCATGCGCTCAGTCTGCCTTTTTTTTAACAAAATAAATTTGCTAGTTTAAGAAATTAGTTTAGGAAAAATACATCAGATCTCAGGAACTACTAAACCTATTGCTTGTTTGATTCTTCCTCGGAAGATTTCACCACATCTAGTTTCAAGGAATATCCTCAATTCAAAACATCCTGATTTGTTACTCAGATTTAGTTGTCCCCTGAGTAGTTGTTTCCATTTAGTCTAGAACAATAGGTAATGTTTTTGCCTACCTTCATGGTGTGAAGGTTTATGGTATTGTAACTAGCTTTAGCCGGTTTTATGGAAAGGCAAATGAATGAAGAAAAGAAGACAGAAGAAGACGATGACGAAAATGAAGAAAAGAAGAACCATGCCACAACGAGGTTCCAGCAGACAAAGCCTAGCAGAGTACCTGCAGGAAGGGCAGCCAGACTGAAGAAGATGCCAACCTTCTCCTCGCCTACTACCTATTTTCTTACCCATAGTTACAATTAACTTCAGCCAGCACATTTAACTTCCTCTAAAGGGGAAAAGCGCTGGCACTGTAAGGAGTTCAATGGACAGCCTGAAAGGGAATCATGCTGGGAGCGCCGGGCAGTTGCACACCCAGCCTCCTGAATTCAGCCCCAATATTTCTCCAAACGCCCAAAGGAACGAAATGCAATTACAAATTCTGTCATAAACTAAAACCATAATCTAAAATCGCCAGTTAAAATCAATTACCCGCCCGATAAAAAGAAAGACACTGCAGCAAGGGACATTAATCCAGGCTTTGCAAATTGTAGGAATGAAATAAAACTCCCGCCACCTTGTGTTCCGTTCCATTCCCTTCATGGTAACATTTCGGTCTTTTATCGAGAAGTTCTAGGTTCAAATCCAGGGCAGGCATGACATTTTCACATGCTACAAAATTGCTATTTCATTTCATCCTTTCAAGTTAAAATAAAAAAATATATATATATAGGTAATGTTTAATATCATAAGATATATAGAAACTTATTTATTGTTGTCAGTGTGCTCAGCTATATAAGGAGATGCACCAGTTCTGTTCTGATAGTGTACCATCACTGGTATAATAATGTATTTTTCTGAGAAAAGATGAAGGATTTATGAGATTAATGAAGAGAACATTCCCAAAGATCGTTGAAAAACATTTTTAAATGGCATAAATTTAAAAAAGTTGCAAAATGCAATATTAATATAGTATTAAAATGATCAGATTTGTAGCTAAATCCAACTTAATAAATACCATTCTTACAGCAAGCCCAGACATGGAACAGACTTTCTACCTAAAGGAATAATGGAACCACTGGTATGAAGGGAAAGTAATAAAGGAACTTTTTAATCAGTTTTCTTCTTACAATAAAAAAAAGGTTATAGATATTTTTATAATGAACTCATCAGCAAAGATATTTCTATTTAAAATGTCAATCAATATGTAGTCAGTCAGTGTTTTAATTTACAGTCAATTAAGGTGTACAGATAAGTAATAATACATACTTTGTTGTATAATTAATATTCACATTACTTTTCTTATAATTTGAGCTAGAGGCTGATGACCGATATTACTGGTGCTATGTCTCTAATTCTGCTTTTCTTTTTAATTTTGTTATTATGATTTCTGAGATGCTTTTATTTACAAGAGCTGTTTGAAAAGTCCATGCAAAGTATGAGAGTTGGTACCACTGGATTATATCAAGGGAATTTTCAGTTAGTAGCATCCTTTAAGAGTGCACATGAAGTTTCAACCAGATCAGATGATTTTCTGTATTTGGCATTCGTTTAATGGAGAAAGTAGTGATTTCTAAAAAAAAAAATGGATAAAGAAGTTTCATATATTTAAACATTACTTTATGAAGGAAACATCACCTCACAAAATTAAAGAAAATTTTATAAAATTATGGTGAATCTGTATTTTCAATTGGAACAGTTCATAAGTGGTTTTAAAATTTCCAAAATGGTGTACGAGAACAAGTGAAATGGTATACGGGGACACATAGGAATTCCAAAGGATCCAAATCCATAGGATTTTAAGAGTCATTTCATCACTGTAGATGAAACATGGATTCCACTATTACATGCCTGAGACAACTAATAAACAATCCAAACTATGGGTTGCCAGCAAGTCAGTCTGAAGGTGTTCCTTTGGCCGGGAAGATATGGAAACTGTCTTCTAATTGAAAGGGATGATCCTCATCGACTATTTAGAAAAAGTTCAACAGTCAAATGCTATGCATTTGGTCATTATTTGACCATTTGAAAATCTAACTGCATGATTGCCCCCGCAAAAAAGCCTTTTCCTATCACAATAATGCACCTGCTTACTTTTCTCCAGTTGTTGCAAAATTGATAGTTTGGATTTAAACTCGTTCTGTATGGCCCCTATTCTCCACATTTCATTTCTTCAGACTACTTGCTCACAAACATGTAACCAAACAGAAGTCCTTTATGTTACTAACTTTTTCATTTTTTAGTCTTGTAAGTTGCTGATATCCAGATAGCAGCTCTATTTAGAATAACTCAGCTAAAACATTTATCAAAATTAATTCATATTGAATATGACACTGTAATCTGATAAGAAACTTTTTTTTCCTAGTGATCAGGTTCAGCTTGAGGTATATAAATATAAAATAATGCAGCGTACTATACCTTGACTGATTTCGGTAATTAAAAAACCTAACATGATAGGGTTTTATCATTTTTAAACAAGTGAATTTATTGTAATTTATTTTATCAACATAGCTTAATTGGAATAAAACTTTATTTTAAAAAAAATATCTATTGCTGGCAAGAAGAAGATTTTAATCAAACAGGGAGATGATAGGAATAAACGTCTATTTTACATAGTTACAACAATACTATTATTAGGAAGGGATTAACAAAGTGCAGCAGTGTTGGATAAAATGCATAACCTTAAAAGGGAACTTTGTTGAAAAAATTAAGTGGTTTTTACTTTTGTAGTTTTCAAAACAACCTTAGTATGTATTAACATGGAATGTGAAGTGGTAAGTAAAAAGATGCTAGTAGATCCTTCTGGTAATTGAATCCAAAGCTGACTAATGTGTACTCCAACATGCCGATCATTAAATCAGTCAGTTTAGTAACATTCATTTTTACAGAAAAGATGTAATGATTAAAGAGTCACATTATGTGCAATTATGATTCCAGACAACTAAAACCTTCATAATGGTAGTCCATAAAAATATATATCTTAATATGTTCTGAAGTCGAACGTGAAATAAAACATTTGCATCTCAAAAGAGTAATTAAATGTATGTAATCTAAGCATTTAGACTGTGAAATTTTGTCAGAACAATATGAATGATTATAAAGTATAATAATAAAACTAATTTAACATAAACTTCCTTTACTATTAAAAAATAATTTAAAACATATTAATAGTGCTATGTAATTTTTTTTTTTAGATAATTAATTTACCTCCTAAGTTTATAGAATGCAAAACCATGAAGAATAAACTTTTGTTTTATTGATAGTAAATTTTCTTGTGAATATTAAAATGTGTAAGATGATTCAGTTAATATAACATTAAAATTGTTTAGACATCTTATATCAAATATAGGTTATTGATAAATAAATTCATTAAAGAATAAAATTATGTATTGAAAGTATTGGAAATTTATATATATATATAAAACAAATTATCTGGAAAGTTTAAAAAGTGTTATAATTATAAAAAAAATCTGTAGTTCAGTTTTTTTAAAGATACGAGTATTTATAGTTTGCTAACTTGAAGTTGACAGAACCACTGTAAATATGGTATTAAAAATCTTAGTTATGTGAAAAACAACCTTTTTATAACCAGTATTTAATACATGCAACTTTTTTTGTTTTGCGTAAGAGGAGGGAAAAGCTCTACCAGCCGCCATCTGCCCGCACCCACTAAAACACCTTTTCCTTCCCCTCCAAGGGGCGGCCAGAATCGCCTTTTGGCATAAGATCGGCCAGCCCTGAGTGTGGCAGCAGATTGCCCCTGCTTGCTATCCTTCCCGTTGGGGCTCCTGCAGCGGAGCCCTCCTTTGGGGTCCTCTTGGCATCCTTAGAGCTTGGCAACTCCCCACTTGTGGGAAGCCAACACGTTCTTCCTCCAAGAAGCTGCCCTTCCCGCCCTACATCTAGCCTAAAGGGGTAGCATGTGCATTTAAAAATGCACGAGTGCCCCTCCTTCGCCCGCTCACGACCTCAAATCTAAGAGGGGGGTACTTCATCGGAAGTACCCCGACCCAGTACACTCTTTCATGTGTCCTGGACCAAGGCATCCCTTGCAATTAGGCTGCCTCCCATGCCCTAGCCGTCGTCACGTTTTGTCCTGTTTGTTTATCCGTTTTTTTTTACACATCGTAACACCCTCTATTACCCTAAACCTAATCCTACTTCCTCCGGTTACTAAAACTATCCTAAGCCTACTGACGCCTGATATCCTCATATATATATATATTTTTTTTCTAACCTATCTTACTGGAACCCTCATATATATATATATATAT
>JAAAKQ030069904.1:0-18925 GCA_010016005.3 Zanna intricata | reverse complement strand
CGCCTGATATCCTCATATATATATATATTTTTTTTCTAACCTATCTTACTGGAACCCTCATATATATATATATATATTTTTATTTGTTTGTGATATTTTTTAAATTTGTTTACATTTATTTATATCCTAACGTATTATTTATCGCCTATGTCTACGTATTCTTGTTTGCCCTCATGTGATCATAGGACATTATGACCATGTGGGGATGAGACATCCTGGACGTGCACTGCCAGTCAACTTGGGAGCCTCGGTATCACCCATCTTTTATCCTATAGATTCCCGGCCAGGATGGAGGGAGGGGGCTAGTTTGGGACAAGACTTTATAACATCCTTAATCCTAATCCAGGTGGCCAGACAACACAATTATAAATCTTTATCCTAGAGATCGGTGACTGCTGCTTGTTGGTCAGTCAGGTGCCCATGTCTCTGCCTTGTATTCCTTGATACTTAGGATCGTGGTCGCCAGCATGGAAACTTCGTTCCACTGCCTGTTATCTTGGAGCATGTATCCCACAACGGTGTCAGGAGTTAACCAATGGAGGCTCAGGAGTCTCCTGATCCCCCCCTCCCACTCTGACACCGGAGGAAGACATGCTCCGGTGTGTCTTCCACTCTGCAGTAGTGGCATGCAGAGTCTTCTCTTCTTCGGAACCTGAACAGGTAGGTCCCAAATCCCCCTTGGCCTGAGAGGAGCTGAGTGAGGTAGTAACTGACCTCACCAAACACCCTCCGGATAATGCATTTTATTATTGCGATTTTACACAAATCTTTATGTTAACTTTTCCTTTTTTAATCTTGTAAATTGCTAATAACCAGATAGGATCTCTACTTAGAATATCTGTGTTAACCATTTATCAAAATTAATTCATATTTAATATGGCTTTTTTATCTGATAACAAACTGTTATTTTTTTTAGTGATGAAGTCTAGCTTGAACTATATAAATATAAATAATGCAGCATAGAATACCTTGATTGATTCTTGTTATTAAAAAAACCTAACGTGATAGAGTTTTATCACTTTGAAACAAATGAACCATGTAATCTATTTTATCAACATAACTTAATTAAATTACAAGATTTTTGATGGG
Source organism: Zanna intricata (assembly GCA_010016005.3). NCBI lineage: Eukaryota > Metazoa > Arthropoda > Insecta > Hemiptera > Fulgoridae > Zanna > Zanna intricata. Next base: position 17,836 of record JAAAKQ030069904.1, on the reverse strand, counting down.
AATTTTGAACCTGAAATTTCTTGCTTTTCAGTTGACTGCTTATCCATTATAGCCAACAGTACAGTTTTTTTGCTGAGATGATCAGTTATGAATATCGTACAAAACTATTAATTTTTCAGCAGTTTTTCCTGTGGTCATTTTCATTGACTAGTAGTGTTATTATTGTCCTACCATGTATTGGCTGAAGTAGTTAAAATATAAAATTTGTTTGGTTTGCCTTGAAAATTGAATATACTTTTTTCTTTACATTACATGCCTCTGTTATAGAAAAATATTAAAATAGTTTAAAAAATCATGATTCTTCAGAATTTAAGATATCCTTACATCGTATACTTAATACATAATTAGATTTTTTTAATAGTGAAAAATTTTTTTTTTCCAGATAGCCACTGGCATTTTACTCAGGTGTAACTTGTTTTTATAAATGGTAACAGTATTGTGTGCAGCTGTTAACATTGTAATTGAAGCAGTTGTAGTTGAACCGTGTGATATATATATTTCAGTCTTGTAGAGACTATCTTTATCTTCATGCTCAAAAACACTATTTCATTCTTAGCTTGCTAGTAAAGATTAGTAAAAGGAATGAAATTGTTTAGCATTACATATCATACTTTCAGTCAGTTGATCACTAGGACCGATTTATTTGTGTGATTAACAGCGTCATTAGTAGCAAAACAACATCGACTTAAACCTCGTAGTAGTAATTTCAATATACTTCTGTGTAGGTTTTGTATCTATCAAATGATAATATGTAAAACGTATTTTTTAATTACTTATCGTTCAAATGTATCCAGTTCATTCATAATAGCATCTTGTAATTTTATTTTACTTAAATTTTTAATTTTAGCTGTTGTTCTATTAACCCAGGGATTCCAAACTTTTTTTTTCTTATTAAACACCCATGCAGCAACTGGAACCACCATTAGGTACTTCAGCCGCTGCACAGTGTCGTGACAGCAGATTAACCTACCATCCCCCAAGCTCAGGTCCAGGAACTGGAACCCCCATTGGGATCTCCCTGGTCTCATCAAGGCACCCCAATCCCCTGCTTCTGGGGTGCCGAAGGCCCCTTCTATGGAGAGCTATCACCTATCCGTACTAAGAGTCAAGTGTGCATTTTACACATTTGGCCTCCCCCCCCCCCTTGTGTAACTCTCGCACACCTCAAAGGGCACCCATGCAACATCAGAAGTACCCTGATACGAAACATTCTTGCATGCAGCAGAGTTTCCAAACTTACGTGAGTTGAAACCCGCTATTAAAACTGTTTTCATGTCCTACCTGGATAGAAGATGGCAAGAATAAAAGGAAAAAAGTAAAATTAAATTTATTTATTGTTGAAGTGTACTAGGATCTGTTGAAAGAGATTGTTTTCTATTTTTGTTGACAACATCAACTTTTATTTTGATGTGAAGTTAGTGATTTGTTTTTAATTGCAATCATTCCTCAAAATCCTGCACCTTGGGAACTTCTGTAATGCTTAGCTTTACATAACAATCGTACATTATTAAGACTATAACTATCCATCTATCATTTTTTTTTTTTTTTTTTTTTTTAGATTCATTCTTGTTGCCAATTACAAATAATAGTCTATGTTAAATGATTAAATACACAATTAGAAAGATTATTTCTTATTTGTTTATTCTATTTTATTTATAACAGGGAACATCAATGGACATTATCTGCAACAGCACTTTGCCGAGCAGCAAGATCAAGAAGTGGTAAACCAGGAGTTGTGACAAAACCTTTTCCCCGTTCATCGTACATAACTCGTCGCATTTCCCAGTCTAACCAGGTGCAAGATAAATCACCTTTACAAACAAAATCATGATGTCTTCTTGGACTTTTTCAGTGGTGTTTTAAATGGTGGTGCACTCATCTTGAACAAAGAAGTGATTCAAAAATTATATGAAGGATGTAAGAAACTTGTCTTAGATAGATGTTGTATTCGAAATGCACATCTGATTTAGTATTTAGTAAAAAATTATTTTTAGTAATCAAGTGAAAATTAGTGTATTACTGTTATGAATTTTACATTTTTTACTTATAGTTTTTTTTTTTTTTATTATTATAATTTGTTTGATTAAATTATGGTTAAGTTGTGTGAGATAGCAGTTTTAACATTTGCAGTTCACTTCATCTACAGGAAATCTATAAACAATCTTCATTGTTATTTAAATTATAATTGTGTATCATACATCGATTATGACCATCTGTCATCATTCTTTTCTCTATGATAATTTTTTTAATGTAAATTTATTGTGATTTTAATGAATATTGTTTCATGAATGTAGTTTGTAATAAGGAAAAAATAAGAGGTTGTAAATGAGTTCAAAGTAATCTTTCTTTATAAATATCAAACACATAAGAAGAAGAATTTATAGTTTTCAAATGATTTTCTGTCTGCCAGCTAATGCAATTTGAATATATTACTAAAATTTAAGAGAAAAAAAAGGTTAATTAAAAAAATTCCTCCTATTTCTTTGTTAATATTTGATATTTGTTGATTTCATGCCTATAAAATATGCCACTGTTCACTAATCTTTGAATCAATCCATTTGAAATGATCCAGTGAGATTTGGTTGACTTTTTTTCTTCCCCCCCCCATACAATATACATTAGCAGTCCAAAACAGATTTTTTTGTTTTTTTTTTTTTATTCAAGCCCTCTTGTGGGTGGCAGTCATTTTTGTTTAGCAGCATGTACTAATTTTACTATCTTTGGACTGGATTATGCTAAAACGTTGCAAAATATACTCTTTTTTTCACCAAATTCTGCTTTCTAATTTGGATCCTTAACATTAAAAGCCTTATTAAGCCTAATAAATGAAAATTATCTTTAAACTTTGACATCAAAGATTAGCAAATACCACATTTTAGAGCTTAAATTTGCTATAAAGGGGTGAAATATCCAAGTTGATTTTTTATTATTAATTACGTGTGCTACCATACCCACCAGAGCTAGAGTAAGAACACTGGTGGCAAGTTTTTTATGAATTTTTGAAAATTAAAATATTTTTGAAAGTTTGAGGCTTGATATCTCTAGTAGGCCTTAGGATAAAATCATTTTTTCTACCCAATTTACAACTTTTAGATTTGACTCTAAAACAAGTTATGAGTCTTCAGACGTTGCACAATAATGCCCATTTGTGCCTTAACCGATCTTAAAAACCTCACCCAGTAGTCTGAATGATTTGTTTAGAAATATGCATATCTATTCAGAAATTTTATGTGAAATAGAATGAGATCTCCCTGATGCTGTGGTAAATTCAAGCACTGATGGGGGTTCCCTTAATCTTTTATTAGAACCCAATCTTTATCACTAACAAACTTTTTCCAAGAAGATTGTAGGTCTTGCAGGATGTTAAAAATGAACATGCACATCAATATTCTCTGAACTTATTTGCTTACTGTCTGCTAACCACCACTGTCCATTGTATATGATGTTTGATATATAAATGGTGTCATTTATCTCCCAACTTCAGGACAAAATTTTACTAACAGTGATCTTCATAAGTGTCCAATTTTGATGTGAATTTTGTTCTCTACAACTCCATGACATTTATAGAACTTTCTTTTTCTTTGATTTTCAAACAATTATCAAATCTGGTTTTAAGTGTTTCAGTATATTCAAATTGATAAATCTATTTAGATTTTTCTTTAACAGTAAGTTAGAAATTACCTTTAAAGTTTTCATCGCAGAAGGCATATATTTCCTCTACACAGACTGAAGAAACTTCATTACTCGTGCTTAATTAATAATTTTTGTAAATTTTAATCAAAATCATTTAATTGTTTCAGTTTCTTTAAAATCGGACCGTAAAAATTTTTTGGCATGCTTTACTTATTTTTTCAGTAGTTATTCATCTGCTTTAAAAAGTGCGATAAACCTAGTTAAAAAAAAAAAAAATGTTTATTAATAAATCGCATCACAAGGTTCTGAAAAAAGTTAGTCCACACTCTGTAACATACTATAGCACTGACTAATCTATTTCTGTGATCCATAGCCTCAATCAGTTGCCTATTGTTGCCTTGCCAGATTAATATGAGCTTGCAGAGTAGTAATCCTTTGGTTGCTGTACTTATTCCTAATTGCTTTAAAACTAAAAACAGTTAAATGTTTTCAAAATGTATGTTTTATTTTTTTATTATAAAAGAAAATGTAAACATTTCATGTAACTTTTAGTTGTTTTTTTTTTTTTTTTGTAAATTAAATATGTTTTAGGGTAATTGTAAAGCTTATTCGACATTAAAAAAGAAATATCACATTCAAGAACAAAGTTGTTTTGCGACTTAAGTTATTAAATATATATTCTTATATTTCAGGGTGGTTGATTCAACCATAAAAGCACATTATTTGAGTAATTTTAGAAAATTCATTGCTTTGTTCAGATTCAAATGTCACAGTTAAAATTTTTACTGTGATTTGCTCTTATGTAGCGGTATATATTACGTTGAAAAATCTGATTTTTGTCCCAAGCCCCATCTGAGATATCAAGCCTCAAACTTTGAAAAAATTTAATTTTAACAAATTTTTAAAAAAGAAGAAAACTTATTGTTCTTACTCTAGCCATGGTGAGTGAGAATAGTAGAATTTGTAATAATAATAAAATCAACTTTGATATTAAATTCCTTCACTGCAAATTTTAAACTAAAAAGTGGAATTTTTAATATCAAAATTTGGAGGTCATTTTCATTTACTTGGTAGGCAAAGCTTTTAATGTAAAGAACCCAAATTAAAGAGAAAAATTTTATGAAAAAATTGATATGTTCCAGTATTTTAGCGTAATCCAGTCCAAAGATATTTAATTTTACGCTAATGTCTGCAGAGTAAAAGATTAGCACCAGCTGCTGAACAGAAATGGCCACCACTTGCAACAGGCTGGGATAAACAGTTGGTCTATTTCAGATGTCAGTGTATTTATAAATAATCCATAAAAAATTAAAAACAGTTAAGCAATCAAAATTTTATTTCAGATCTATGATTTTGAGTTGATTTTGTTACTGACAATTTTTTAAATTGCCAAAATTTTAGTAAAGAGTAATAATTATAACTTATAAGATGTTTGGCCAGAAATTGGTTTATTCAGTCTATTAGTTCAGGCTAGTTGAAAGGGGTAGCTAAAGTCAGAGCCTATTATTTTCTCCACCACCTTATGAAATAATTTAAACAAGTAGTATGTTTATATTTTTAGAGAAGTTCTGAAAACATTTATTTTAAGCACGTGCGTTTCTAATTTTCATAGCTTTGATTAAAAAAATTAAAAGTTCATATAGTTAACTCTGTTTACAGTATGTGCTTTCATTTTGTCCTTCAATTATGTAAGTTTATTTCCATTATTTTAGAAAAAGTAACTTATTATAAAATAAAGATCACATCCCAAGTATTTTATCAAAATAGTAAATAGTTTCACAAAAAAAATTGTCATTGTTAAAAGTAGATTCTGTTCATGTAGTTCGAGGAAAAGATAAAAATTGTTTATATAGGCCCTCTCATTTGTTTGTATGCAGAAGAGAACCAAGAACATACAGACTGATAAACATGGTAATAATAATCTCTTGAAAAAAAGCTAGTTCTACTTTAAAAATGTTTTAGTCATATTTTTACTACCAGACAGTTACTTTAGCTAGCATAAAAGAATACTGTGTTATGATACAGTTGACAGCTGGATGAGCATACTAATTGAATGTTTTCTCTTGATAAAGAAATTATTTCAGTACATTACCAATACACAGATGATATCAATGTATTTTTTTTTATAAATTCCTATTGCCAAAATGGTAGGTGAAATTTTATGATTGTTAAAAACAATCCATACTTCAATTCTATGTTCAGTATTTCCACATATTGTTTGGAATTTTTTTACCAAAGCCCTTAAAAATCACACATAAAAAAAAAGGATGATTTTTAACTGAATTCTTACATTTAAAACCTCAAATGTGCTTTTTGCATTTATCATCCTAATTTATAGTTCATTTTTGTGAAGTATTTAACATCCCATTTTGTATTGTTATAGTAAGTTTACATGTCGATATAAGAAATTAGTATTTATTTTTACTGTTTGTAGTAAAGGTTAAGCTTTTGATTGAAATTAAAAGTTTAGTTTTGTTAAATTGTTAGTCAGTTAACCTGTTGGGTTGTTCTCCCATAAAATCACAAAATTACTTCTGTTTCTGTGTTGTTAAAAATATGGTTATATCTTCAACATTTTATATCCTTTTGGTGGGAAACTGAGCAGCAACTTAAAACAAAATATTTTAATTATAAATTTATTTAAAGATACATATGTCCACTGTCTGTGAGCAAGTAATTTCATTAACTATCAAAAGAAATCTGATGTGTACACTACATGGCTTCCTTATATGGCTTTTAAATTTCATATATACAATTTTTTTTTTAAATGAAGAGTACATAGAATTTTATTTCATTAAAAACTTCTGATATTTTTTCATTAAAAAATTTTTACAGTCGGGAGTTAACAATTATTAATAATTTAATTTTGATTCAAACCGATGTGTCTGCCTCTTATAAAATCCAAATATTTTATTAATTAAAATTTTATTTGGCTCTAACTTTGGAACCGATGAAAATAGTACTATTTACGATATATCACAGAAAAGCTCCAATCAGGGCTTATTACAGCAGTTACAAAATGTTTTGAATTTGGGCTTTTTTAGACACTGTTGTTTCAGTTGATTGCAATTAAAAGAGGAGGCACACAACTAGATGTTACAACAGTCCTAAATCCAAAATTTCAACATTCTACAGCTAATCATTTTTTAGTTATGCTCAAAGCAATGATATGTATGTACAGACGTCATGATGAAACTAGTCAAAATGGATATTTTGAAAAAATATAAAAATAAATGAAATTTGAAAACCAACATTTTTTCCAATCATAGAAATTCCTTTACTTCGTAGAAGGAAGTAAAAATAGTTATTTTAAAGTCAAAATTAGGAGTATCTAGTTTTTTTTTTTATATTTTCATTTACTTGTACTAACTTGAAAGCAAAAAGTAAATTGTGAATATACATTTAAGAATTGTATATAAATTTTTATCTAACAAATGAATGATAGCTGATTATAGAAGGTGTTTGTATAAAGTGGAGATAAATTGTTGAACTTCTATTAAATTATAGCAAGATTTACTTTAATTTGATTATTTAGAGAAATATAATATTACTATTTGATAGAAACTTCAAAACAAAATAATAAAAATGCAATGGAAAATACAAAGATTTCTTGGTTCGTTAGCCACATTCACAGATTTTTTGAATAGAATGTTTAATTGCAGAAAAGCCACCTCAAAGGTTATTTCCAACCTCCATTTAAATAAATAAACAATTAATTGGTTTAAGTAAGTTAGTCATAAATTGGACCTTTTTGTTTATCTTGTTGATCCCCATTAATATATAAATTTGTTCTTTTATAGTTTCTTCATATGCATGCAACTTGATAGCTTACAAAGGCATATTTCATAATAATGCTTTTACAGTAAGTTACAAAAATTTATATAAATATATTGTAAGTTACTTATTTTTTGTAATTTATACACAGTCATTTTTATCAAACTAAAACTAAACTGCCTTTATACATTTATCCTGCAGTGTAGTTCTGTTTGAGCAGTGGGAAATATGATATTAACATTTCTCACGTAATTCTGTGATTGAGTGAGTGGATCAGTTCAAAATGATAGTACATTTATAGACTGTGTTATTAATTATGGTATTTGTAAACTAGTGTTTAGTAAGATTATTTTTAAATAATAAAACTTTCTTCTTTGATATTTTATATGTGTAAGTATATTTTTTTAGTATTATTTGATTCTCATTGGAGTAAATGAAAGTTTATTCATTCCAACACTTCTGCTGTAACTCAGTTGTTTTTGTTCATAATAAAATTCTTAAAATTTTTCTTAATAAAATTTAAAAATACAGTTACAGTTTTAATAATAATTAATATGGACATCAGATAAAATTTACAAATGAAAAGAGAATATCAGTTTAAATATGTATACCAAACTTTATTAAAGTAACTTAATCTGTTTTTGAGATACAAATTATCTTACAAAAACACAAAATGGCTGAAGACAGAAAACTTAAGTATTTTTGACTTTAGAAGCATTTATGATTACAGCAAATTTTTATTTGAGGAATCTATTGTGAAAGTAACTACCTGCACAAATAAAGGATGATTCAGTAAAATGGGCCATTTTAAAATTTTTGTAAATAATTGAACAATAATTTTTCCCCAAAAAATCTATTTGTATCAGACAGAGGTAAATAGAAGGATTTGTTTTATTTACTGAAAATAATATTCGTTTGGTGGTCTCTATCTCACAAGTTCAAGATTTGCCAAGTTTGCGAATTGTTTTTACACCGCTTAGAAATAAAGTTAAGTAATGACAGCTAAAAGATTAATGAATTTAACAAGCGATGATAATGTTAATAGAAATGTTTTGAGATAACATTACTGTTAGCAACATGTTCGATCTTTACAAACAACTTGTTAATAACAAGATTTTTGCTAAAAAATAGAAAAACATTCTACATTTAATTATATGAGTTGATTTTAGATATAGCATGCACTGTTAATCATAGCATTACACTTAGTAACATGTTGCACTACATGGGTTCCATAATTAAAGAGACAAATAACAATGTTTGAAAAGCTAGTTAATAAAATAAATTTTACTGACATGTTCAAAATGGCACTCCTGAAAATATCAGCTATTCGAAAAGAATTTTCATTATTATAATCATTGTTTTTAAAAATGTGGGCTTCACTTAAGGCATCTACTGAGAGAGAACAGCATGCTATGATAAGATTTCTATTTTCTGAAGGTGTAAAACCGACCAAAATTTGACTGATGTTCTGCAAATTACCAAAATCTGTAGTGCGACTATAAGAACTGACCGTTAAATTATCCATGAGAAGCTGAATTATTGAAAATCATGTTAAAAGTGGGTTCTGAATCAGTTAACTCAAAATCACAGAAATTTGAAATGTACGGAACTTAAAACAGTATTTACTGAAAAGTAGTAATTTTTTAGTTTACATAGATAATAATAATTTTGAGCTGGAAACATTCAATTTGCTCACTAGAAAACATTCAAAATTTACACATCAACTGGTAAAACAGTGTTTTGGGACAATAAAGGCTCAATTTATCCTATTTGGAAGAATAACATACGATCAACCGTGAGTACTATCGTGAATATTGCTAGAAAATAAAGTTGAAACCTGTAAGGAGGAAATGCTCTGATTTTCTTTAAAAGGTAATGATTGCTCCCATAAAAGCTTCCGTTCAAAAGTCTGATCGGAAGATGTTACTTAACCACTTTACAGTCCCAATCTCGCAATATCAATTTTTTTTTTTACATGACGAATGAGCAAATCAAACACCACGGTGAGCAATTATTTGATATTGGAATAATACGCTCACAGAAAGAGTGGCCTAAATGAAGCCTGAGATTATGTTAAACAGTAGGGTTAGTTACATTGGCATTGAATAAATATCTTTTCTAGTCACTTGCCTCTTTTGGTGACTCTCACACATAATTTAATTCATTTTAAGGGTCATTTAGTTTTAAGACTGCCACTTACCATCCCGTACTGAATCTAACCTAAGATCACTAATGAAATATTCTCTATTTTCACTAGCAAAATATTCTTCACTAATGAAGATATTCTGTGGACGGCGAGAAAATTAATCAAATCTTAACAATGGACTATTTACATTGGTTAAGATAGTAAAATACAATTATTAATATTGAGTTGGTGTCAAATTCGTTTTCATTGCACCAAGTCTTCACTGTTAATTTTTAAAATGCTACATAAATTACACAGTATCCTTGAAAAAATTTAATTCTTTATTTCTATATAATTTAAGTTTAGAAGCTCTTCTTTGCACTTTGCTATACTATCTTGTCCCATGCTAGGCTTCTGAGTTTTTGGGCACAAACTAAGAGTTGTTAATTTTTTTATTTTTTTAAATTGTCATATTCTATAAATACTGTATCCAAATTATATAAATTCTCCCACTGTAACCTATTGTTTGATATGTAAAGAGCATTTGATAATTGCCCGTTTGCGGGCAAGAAGTGTGGAGAGTAGTGACCAGTTCCTTTCTCCGTTAGAAGCATAGAAATAATTTTTAATATTTATATTTTAAAAGATGATGCTTACTGATACAAATACTTAATTTTTATTATTAATTTTAAATACTGCATAGAGCTTAAACTATTGTAATAAATGTATAACTACCTGCTTTTCCTTTTGTAGAGCTGAAATTTATGTTACTGTAAAGGAATTGAAGAAATTCATATTAATTATTCCAAACAATCTGTAAAATTGAGATAACTATCTTTTTCAAAAAGTAATTTTCTGTGATTTTATTAATATTTAGATTCAATAAACTTTAAAAATTCTCTACTATAAATATTTTTCTATTATTTTTTTTTGAGGCAGGGCCTGCCCGCCCTCACCACCTCACACAAACCCATACCATCGCTTATTAAGGTACTGCATTAACAATGTAAGATTTATAAACTGTTTTTTTATTTATTTATAATTAAATTTCACTAAGCACTTTTCAACAGTTAAAAAATTTTACATTAAATTAATATTTTAAAAAAAGATATTTCAGAACATAATTAATTTTAGGAATTTTGTGGCTACTGATAGTCGTACTATAAAAATAATTCGTGTTTTATGAATGTATTCTTTTATTTAAAGGTTTATACAATGATTCAAGATTCAATGTAATTCCCATCTTACGAGAAAATTAAATTTTTTTTAAATATGGGATCGAGTCATACCTTAATGATTATAAATTTACAGTATTACAAACAAAAACATGCATATACGAGTAATGTACATGATAGATATGTGCTCTCTGTTTATTCTAAGAAGGAGATATGCGCTTAACATGCTGCATGCGACAAGAGCACTGTAGAACAGTATGCCCAAAAATATTACACAATTTTTTGTAATCCCTCAAAAAATTTTATACTAAACTTATAACTTTTAAATTCTCACAAGATCTTTAATTTAATAATATCCCAAACAAATAACTATCATATTAAAAATAATTAAATAGGTAAAATACATAATTTAAACAAAACCTTACCACTTTGAAACATTAAGAAAATTGCTTACCTTATTTTCTGTCAGTGTCCGAGAAACTCTGGATTCATTTTATCCGACTCTTCATCACTCCCAGAAGTTGGCGTTGACAATGAATCATCTCTAATGTCAATTATTAGTTCATCAACCACAACATTGAGAAAATTATTTAATTAAGTCCCACATCTTCCTCTATAACATGCTTCACGCACTGCCTTCACATATCAGTTGACACCTTGTTCACACCTTTTTCAAGGAGAATTTAATGTCTTTCATTTTATATGTTTTGGGCAACATAGCCTTTTACTTCGCTCCACACTAAAAGAACCAACTTAATTGGATTAAGATTACAATGAAAAGGATAGAGTATGACCTTAACACTTATGACCTTAACACTGTATGACCTTTTGTTTCAACCAAATCATCGATTAAAAATTTATTAAATTTGTCATGATTGTGACAAAGGAGTTCTACTTTTAAACCGTTTTCTCCAAAGTGTATATTTTTTTATTGCAGCCAAAAAGCAATTTCTTGTTTTTTCCATGAACTGTTTGGAATATTTTCCAGTTTTACACTACAGTATAGAGCATTGTCCATTACAACAATACTATTTTCGTGCATAAACAATACTTTTTCAAACCACTTCCTAAAAATATCTCCGTTCATGTAATTGTGGTAGTCTCCAGAATTGTTGGATTCAATAATAAGTAATCCCCCTCTAAAAATTCATTTTTATTGACAATATGTACCAGACCTAATCGCTTTCACAGCAAATTCTTCAAATGATGTGGCTTTCAAGTACCCACATCTTGTCCAAATAAAATATATTTCTACCCGTTTTTCTATAATTACACTGCCAAATTATGATCTCTTCTCAATCAACAATTACATTTTTTTTATTTTTTTTAATGAATTTAAAATCCATCGATAACAGCAATTTGTATAAACTAACGCGTTCAATCTTCGGTAAACTCTTATCACAGTAGTAATTTTTTTAACGTTGGTATTTCACTTCGAAAAAAGAAATAATGTACAGTCAATCTTATTACATTTTTATCAAATTCATTCTATTTTCCTAGCACAGGTTTACTACGTTTACCTTTCATTTCCTATTTATCTTGGTCCGTAATCTGCAATACTACTAACCGAGACGCCAGTTAATTCAGAAGTAAGTTTCACTACTTCCTTTTGAACCGACGTAGGATTTTTCTCCAGCAGTTGATTGAATACATTAAAATTTTTTTTTTACCACTTCACAAATGTTTCCTTTTTTGTGCTTATTAAAAGATGTTCCTGAATTATCAGCCATATCGATAAACTATTATTAACTTAGTAATTGCACGGTAAATAAATCTTATAATAACCGAATAAACACACACGTACCAAAAAAAGGTACTAAAACACAGAACAATTAAAAGAAAATTAAAAATATCCAGTTTGGAATAACAGAATTTATATATAATTTTTGAAGTCGCTGATAAATGATGATGTTTTGTTTTTAAACATTTGGTAGTTAAAACAGCTCAGCACGTACAGTAGTGTGCTGTATATACACACAGTACCACACTCGCAGTTTGTTTATTTCATACTCCTAAGATTGGAACAGATTTTATAGTGATATGTGGAATTTTCATTTATTTAAATAGCACAGTATTAGTATTTAGCTAGCCACATACAGGTTATTAGTAATATTTTTTTATTTTATTTTACTTGTGACTTCATATGCCTTTGCATATGTAAATGTAATTTTAATCTTTTTTGTTTTACATGTAATTGTATACAAATTAATATTCACCAAAATCAATTTTATTTACATCGAGATCGAAAAAATTTTCTGAATATTTTTAAAATTTGGAAGCTTTGAATTTATCAAGGGGACTGTTTATTAGTATTCTTATTACCAAAGTAAGTCTTGAGCAAATTTTTGAATGAAAGATTTTTTTAATTTAGTGGCTGCTTATTATGTGGAAAAATGTATGAAAAACTTATAAAGAAGTGATACCTAACAAACAAATTAATTTAAAAATATTGAAAAAATTAAGTATGACTTTTTGAAAGTAATGAAAAAGATTTCTTCTCATTTTGGGTCTGTAATATAAGTCTCAAAGCTACTTTAATTTTAAGTGATAAGAAAAATAAAAATTAAAAGAGTTACAGTTAAAAAACAGACTATACACATTTTTTAGAGGTGAGCAATAAATTTTAAGAAACCGCTTCTAAAAAAAAAATATGTATGGGTTAAGCATAAAAAATTTTCTTAAATAAACTTTTCTCTACTCTAAACCTAACACCTAACAAAATCTTATTTTCAATATAGGCTAAAATAAGAAAAAGAAAATTAAAAAATATTTTAACGGAAAGAAGATAGTGCAAAAAACATATATTTCATTTGTAACAAGTGGGGTTGAATTTTGAAAAAATAATTTTGCATTAAAGGAGAAAAAAGGCTAGAGTAAAGAATTTGATATCTCCTCTACTGATTTACTAAATGAATTATCAAATTGTTTTTTTAATGATAGATAGTATTTGTCGTACAATATTAATAGTTACGTACGTTAAAATAGTATGGCTGATGCTGTGGCATTTCCAGGACTCAAGTTCATAGCCTAAGAAAACAAAAATAGAATTATATTGATCCGAGGATCATGAATGTTCGTTCATCACCCTGAAAAAGAAATGTTCTAAACCAGATTAGATTGTGTTTATATAGACGAACTGAGAATGAATTTCACTCTAAGATAGGGGAGGAGCTGTCTCAGTTTTCTACTTAGCCTCTGAAATCACCGCACAGAGGAGTATTTGACCAGGAAAACTGGTCAAAAAGCCAAAAATTAAATAACCTCAATCATCATTGCAAGCTATGTATTCTTGTAGCTAACAACCACTTTGATGAAACGGGAGAGACATTTCAGTATATGACTCACACTGCACTTACAGTAGAAGTCATAACTAGTCAGTTGCACGAAGTGTTGAATGACAGACAGATGCTTTTTTCTTTAATGTTCATTGGTTTTTGTCGAACACTTACTTAAATATTTTTTTATGGGACTGACTTCCAGTTTTGTAATGTTACTCTGAAAGGTATGTAATATCAATTTTAATTCTTAGTTTGAAAATATTTTTGCTTATAAAGGTAAAATTACACCGCTTTTATTCAAAAGAAAATAAAAAAATTGTTTTTAGTATTTCTTTTTAATTTTCAAATATGTTTTTGATTGTTTGTCAGTCTAAAGTTACTACAAAATGTTGAATGTTGTATAACCTTAATAGCCAAAGTAACTTTTTTGTGCATATTTGCGCCATTTTTTTGATAAATAAGATTAAAAATTACAATAATTTCTTATTTCTCAGTTCTGCATAATGTTATACACATCCCACCAATAACTCATTTGTAAATCAGTATAATTGCCTGCTTGTAATTTTATGACAAATGACAGTATTAGAGTACTGCCTAGGTTGAATTTTGATAACTCTCTCACTGTAGGTGGGGGGAGGGTACTTTATTCCTTATGGTCACCTTTGGAACTGCAGGAAAAAATTCGAGAAAATAAGCAATTAAAGAAATTACGGGGAAGGAATTCTCGTTAATTTGTACTGACATTTATTATTATAAGTTACTATTACTATGATTTTTTTATAATTAGTGGAATGCTCATTAATAACTAACAAAAATCATAATATGCTAAATTTGAGGCAAGGAAGACTTAACGAAAATTAATTTTTATTTTAAATTTAAAATAAAATTTATTTAAAAAAATCAGAACCCTTGAAAAAATGAAGTGCCCATTAATATTTTCCTAAATACTGAAGAACTTTGAAAATTTTCTCTGCTTATTTTCAGATATTTGTCATGGAGAAAGAGATTAAGAGAACACTATTCGAAATGATGAAACAAACTCCAGACATACAAATAGAAGATAAATTAACATTCATTGAAATTTATTTGGTAAATCAAGTTAAATGTAAAATGATGAACATGGCTACTATTCTTGGTTGTCCGCTTAAAGAGATAGGAGAATCCAGTGAAAGGCCCCAAGAGAAGAAAAACAAGAGTTAAAGGAAACAGGCTTCCCCACAGGAACTAACTTATGCAGCATCGATGAGCCAGAGAGCTTCCTGTAACACTGATATTGCTATATGATCAAAAATAACTGAAACTCCAACAAAATCTATAAAATTTAAAAAAAATTCTCTTCTGCACAAAAAAAAATCTCAGGAGTTAAAAAAAACTAATACCGTCAGAAGCGCTTTCATCATTTGTGAAGGATGATCTTACACAAAAGCAGTATGAAATAATTCAGCTGGCCTCCTCGGTGTGAGTGGTAGTGTCTCAGCCTTTCATCCAGAGGTCCTGATTTCGAATCTCGCTCAGGCATGGAATTTTTCACACACACTACAATTCATTCATCTCATCCCTCTGAAGATATACTTAATTGTGGTTCAGGAGATTAAACAAAAAGTATGAAATAATTCAGACAGTAAACAAAAATATTTATCTGTGTTATTTCTTAATTAAGAAAGCAGATCAAATTTGTTACCAAAAGGAGGAATTTATAATACAGAAACAATGGCCGAGATAAATTTACAAGACTTTTAGATCACACACTATCGATATACTTAGAAGATGCTGGAAAGGTCATCTCCATAAGAAACCCATAATTTAAAATTGATTAGTGGGACTGTGACAGATTGCAACAAACTCAATTTAAGTAAATGCTTTAAAATAGTAGTAACAGCAACTTCTTTCAAAGTTCATTTGTTACATTATAACTATTAGGTGTCACTTGTACAGATGAGACAAATGTTGTTTGGAAAAATCCCGTCATCTTCTACAAAGTTTTTCCACCCGATTAGAATGAGTTCTGTACATGAAACAACAGACACAACAAATGAAGAAATACAGTACATTGAAAACAAAGCAAGGAATCTCAAACAAACACAAATTACTTGAGAGAATGGTACTGCAGTAAAAATAAAACATACTGCCATTGATAATTATCGATGGTAAAGTCTGCAATGCAACAATGAAATGTTACTTATGTGGGATGACAGCTAAAGATTTCAATGATCTAAATAAGATTTTCACCAAAAATTGTGACACTTAAGTTTGGGATATCCATCCTACTTAATAGGATTAGAATTTTGAGTCATTGTTGCACTTTGCGCATAAAATTCCACTGCAAAAGTGGCAAGCTAGGAATGAAAATGAGAAAGAAATTGTTAAAAATACTAAAAAGAAAATTCAAGACAGTTTTAAATTTGAAGTGGGTCTTTTGATGGATATTCCAAAGCATGGTTTTGGCAATACCAATGATGGAAACATGTCAAGGAGATTTTTTGCTAACCCAGAAATTGCTGCCCGTATAACAGGAGATGATGTCCAATTGATAACAAAATAGAAAATTATTCTTGAGGCGATTTCAAATGGTTACAGGTTAGATACGGAAACTTCCAAGCTTTTGCCTCAGCCAAATTATGCGTAAAGTTATGTGGGTGGTACCCCATGACATGGACAATGCACAAGATGTTCATGCTCTGCTATTATAAATCACGCACTACTACCAATTGGTCAGTTTTCGGAAAAGACAGCTGAGGCAAGAAATAAGGACTTTAGACAGTACAGATTACCATTTTCTAGAAAGTTTACAAGAGAAGAGTGCAATAGATATATCCTAAATAGGTTGCTGCTTATTTCAGATCCCCTCTTGACCTTGTACAAGAAGAAATCAAAGCTCGTCTGCAGAGAAACTATTGATCTTCTACTCCCAGACACACCAAACATTCCGATAAACATCAGGAAGAAAAATAAAAAAAGACGATGATGATGGGTCAAAAATAAACGAAGGGAGGATGAGGATCAAAACGAATCTGAAGATTCTGATTAAAGCATTTTTTTAATTTTTTTTTTCTGTTTACTTAGATAATGTAGAATACATTTAATAATATCATAATTTACATTAATAATCGGTAACAATAAAAACACTAACTTTTTAAATAATAAAACCTGCCTTATATTTTTATTAGTCTTTATTATTTTTCTGTGCGATATCAGTGACGCTAAATGAAAATTATATAAACAAATCGCAATAGTTTTCTGTTTAATTTTAGCTGTATGAGGAAGATTGGGATCTTCTGCGCGCGTGGTAAGATTTATTATTTTTCAAAAAATCAGTTTTTATAATGGTGTGTAATTAATAATAACATAAATTATTGTAACGATTAATAAGACTCATTATTAATAACTTATGACATTAGGCCGAACTATTCACACTGTATTGCAATTACGTTTTCTGTGTAAGTTTACGATTGTAAGCACAATTCCGTAATAAATAAACAAAATTCTAAATGTGACGATAAAAATACTTACTGAGTTTCTGTTTTTGTAAGTTAAAATGCAACAAATAATACAAAAAAAATTAAAAATAAACTATAACGCGTTGTCCTACGTAGGCGACGCGATCCCGCGAGCAACAAGAGATATTATAACTGAATAAACTAATATTATAGACAGTACAGGCTAAAATAATTACTGTACAGTAATTGTTCTTTATGTGTCTTAACAATTTATATATTTCAATAACTATTTTATTATGCAATTACTTATAATACTATTTTTATGATGATTATTTTTAATTCATAAAAAATTACCGAAGATTTACAAAAGAAATTGTTAAATAAATACATTTATTCATCTTTCATAAACTTGTA
>JAAAKQ030069872.1:0-15478 GCA_010016005.3 Zanna intricata | reverse complement strand
AAAAAAAAAAAAAAAAAAAAAAAAAAAAAAAAAAAAAAAAAAAAAAAAAAAAAAAAAAAAAAAAAAAAAAACAAATGTAAAAAAATACATAGCTGTCGATAGTATAAGTCAGAACAAACAGATCAGCCAAAATATAGACAAAATAAAATCCTATTGTACTGCCAAATAGTAGTTAAATTTGTTTAAGTAACCACTGAACAGTAAATTATTTTTAGACAAAATATTCCTACTTATTGTCTTTGTTTCCTAAATATTATATTTAAGATCATCTGCCAAATAATAAATATGTTTTAAAGAACATAATTAATTTTTTAAAAAGTAATAACGATGTAATAATGGAATGTTCTTTTCTTTCCATCTTTTAAGCCATAAGCTCAAGTCAAGAATGCAATTTATACAGTTTATGCTTATAGAAG
The DNA here is from genome assembly GCA_010016005.3 of Zanna intricata. Classification (NCBI taxonomy): domain Eukaryota; kingdom Metazoa; phylum Arthropoda; class Insecta; order Hemiptera; family Fulgoridae; genus Zanna; species Zanna intricata. Next base: position 15,062 of record JAAAKQ030069872.1, on the reverse strand, counting down.
TAAAAAAAGAAAAGTATACATAAGAAATAACTTGTATAATAAAAATACATTACAGATATTAAAATAATTATTCAATCATTTTGCAAGTTTTACAAAACTGACATACATTAACCATCTATATCTTATAAATGACGATTCCAGAGAATAAACTACGATTTTATTTATATCAGAATGAAAACTATACTAGAATAAGTGTTGAGATTAAAATATCGTTATAAAAAGAATATCTATCAGTATAGTACAGAAATTGAATTTAAAAAAAATTATATTATGGATCATTAAAATATCTATTACAGAGCTTTAATAATCAACAAAAACAGATTCTGCATACAGATAATAAAATTACTTCTTTGTTTTAATACATTGAAATACCATTATAAAAAAAATTGCTTACGAAAAAGATCTCAATATCCATGCATGTAATTCATTACGGTCTATCTGATTGTCTTTGTTAAGATCCATTTTTAAGAGTAATATTTTTAAACGCTTTTTTGCTTCTTCTGGAGGTAAATGGTCAAATTCCTCAGCTTCTTTCATGCTACCTAAAAAATGAAAAAAAAAAAAAAAAACAAAAAAAAACAGTAATTTCAAAGATTTTAATTAAGTAACAATATGAATGTGGATGGATTTAAAAATTGTTTAGGTCTTAAAAACAATTTTTAATTAAATACAAATTTTAATACAGTAGACCACACATTGTACAAAAAGGTACTGATATGCTTTAGTCTGTTTCTATGAAGCTTTATTTATTACATTAAATTACTTTTTTTGCTGTGAAATGAAAAATTGATTAAATAACAATTTTATACTCCACATTTATGAATTAATATTTTCTATTTGTAACCTTCTGGTATTGGTTTACTGGCATGTCTCCCGCCACCACCACATTCGGTCGCCCTATAGCATAAGACCGAATGTCCGTGCCTTCTGGTATGAACTGGGATTGAAATATATAGGGTCGGTAACACATTTTGAAAGTGCATATGTACATCTCTTTTGAAACAGTTTTCAAGATGCTGGCCAGAAAATTTTCATCACACAGCTCTATTTTTTGCCTACTAACTGAAGTATTCAGTTCATGGATTTCAGAAATAGATCTCATTTTTTAAATTATAAAATTATTAACTGAAACTGTTAAATGTTTCAAGACACTAACTGGAGGGTTTTGACTTTGGAATGTAAACTACTGGTTTGATATCAAAACAAAAGTTGTGTTAAAACCATAGAGATACTATGTGGAAAATAATTTTCTATGGTTATAGTCCTTTATTTAATTAATACATTATTTATATATTTTTTTAATTTATAAAGGCTAATTACAAGCAATTACTTTAACACCTTCAATTTTTTTCATACTTTAATATACTGAAGTAGACGTGCTTAGAATCAGAAAACAGATCAGATAAGATCTAAATGTCAAAAAGCAAGTTTGGACAGCAGGAAACCCATCCAAAATCAAAGTCTGCACCACATTATCAGTATGCTAGTTGATTAGGAATCAGTTCTGTTAGTTATGGCAACCTGTTCAGATGGTAATCCTTTCAGTGTAGAGAAATTAGGGTTAAAAAACCCTATTAGGATACTAGGGTTGAGAATAGTTAAAAGTTGCTCCTTTTTAAAATTATTTCTTTTGCTTTAAACATATCTTCTTAGAATCAACAGTACAGATAATATCATGAATCAATAAACGGTTAGGGGACAAATGCAACTTTAACAATTATCAAAGAATTACATATGCACTCTTCTCAGAGTTTTACAAAAATATATGATCTGGAAAAATGTGTCATTTCAGAAACTTTTAGTCCGTAGGATTTATAGTTTGTGTATTTAAACGTCATCAAGACTGCCAAGGTAAAAAAACCTTCATCAAGACTGGTCATATAGAAGTATAAGGATAATACATAACTGACCTTAATAGTCATCATAGTTGGACTCTGGATCAGCTGCTAAAGATGACTTTAAAATATCATTGGGCCTTTTCTGTTTTCTCCCACAATGGGTTTTGGGGAATAACAGAAAAGACCAAAGTACATTTGTTAACCAAACATAACGTATACTCGTTAACCTTGTTTAATTAACATTAAATAGCATATAACATGCATATTTAATGTTAATATAAAAGTGAAGTGAGTGCAGATTATGTTGATATACGTATGACTCGCCAGGACACGAAGTCAACATAATATAAAATGTTTAATTTTTATTAACAAATGTAATTTGGGTCTTTTCTGTTTCTCCCCAAAAATTATTGTTGAATTGTAAATGTAAATTGAAGTTGAAATATAAATTGTTACCCTTAAAAAAAAAAACTATTGTGGGGGAGAAACATAAAAGACCAGTATCATTTTCATAAGGTGATTATTATCTGTAATAAGCATGACTAACAGCAAGGAACATGTGGTGTACTCTCTTTCTGTAGCAATTAAATCCCTGTTAAACATAAATTCGATCAAGTATCTTACAAGATGGCGTTAAGTATTGCCATACCTTTGTTATTTATCCCTAACCAAACTCCACAAAAGTCAAATCTTAGCCTTAATATTAATAACAACCCTAACCTCTCTCAACAGAAAGTTATCCTATCAAAACGTGCTCTCAGACATTTAGGTCCTAAGTTTTCCTGATTTTAAGCATCTACTATGGTGTATTAACATGAAGAAAACTTAAGTTACACAGTAATAACTGATCAGTTAAGTCAAATACATATTTAATGAATTTTAATCTATACACCAGAGATAACTTATCGTTTAAAACAATGACAATTGTTTTGTTGTTGACTACTTCAGGCATGTCGCCTGAAGTAGTCCATGATGCGAAAGGACTTCTGAGAAAAAAGGCAGTGAAAGTGAGAATTAAGTTAATGATTGTATTATGTGATAACATGCAATTTACTTAACTATATAACTATGGCTGTGCTTATATTGTGGAGATAACATTGTCACTGAAAGTATAAAAACAGTGAGACAGACAAAGCTATGGTTTAGGCTACCAGAGCACAAAAGGAGGGATTAGTTTAACAGACTGATTTGTATTTGCCATAACTGTATTATTTATCCAACTGTTTAAGACTATAATTATGAGATTTGATTGTTGAAGAATACACTTCTGTTTCTAACCAGAAAATACTTCACACATGCAAATTCTTTAAATTTGTAAAAAAAATTACTAATTCATTAGATAATTGTACCTAATTAATGAAAATTATTTTTGACCATAATTTTTACCTAACTCAAACTTTTTTTAACTTTTCTTCTTCTTTGAACTTATCTAATTAAAATAAACAGCACAAATTATATAATGAAGCAATAAATGGTTGACCTTCCCAAATGAATAATACAAACTCAAAATACATGCTAACAGATAAATGCAACTTTAACAAATTAAAAGAAATCTGGCAAACATTTTATTTGAGAAAATTTTTACTGTCTAGAATTTATAATTTGTATTTAAATTTCATCAAGACTGACAAGGTAAAAAAAAAAAAAAAAACCATCAACACAGCTCGTACAAAAATTTAGTCAGGATAATACATACCTAAAATTGCTTCATGATCAAATTCCTTATTATGTTCTCCATCAGTAATATGGTTATGATCCCTATGGGAGTAAGACCCATCTTCTTCCCTTTCTTTATTTAAATGGTGTTTATGAATATGAGCAGGCGAAGCTGGGGTTACTTCAAACGCTAAGTGACAAATAAATGCAATTACAATTAAACCTTTCATTTTACTGAACTAGACACTATAGCGATGAAGTATTCAAAATTCTATGTAGTATTTATTTTTAAAAAGTTAAAACGATAAGCAGAATAAAAAGTACAGCACAATACTGAAAATGAATCAGCCTTAGCAATACTTAATTTAAGAAAAAATGATAAGTAAAACTCAATGCTTATATATCATTAGTAATTTAAACTCCGCACGAAAATAGCCGGAAAATGTCTCGACGGGTATTTTTATAGATCAGAACGGCGCCATTGCGATTAATTCCTTACGCAGGGAAACAAACGTTCCGAGAAATTAATTTTTTTTTACGATAAAAATATATTTATTTAATCCGAAATGTAATTTAACTAAATCAAATATATTTATTATTAATGTTTTTAGCTAAACCGTGGTTGATTGCTATTTTAGTCAAAATGACAAAATAGTAATAATGATTTAAGATTTTCAATAATGCTACATAAACACTTACATCATTTGAATTTAGTTATTATTTTCTTTTAAGCAATTATATTAGTTACAAAGAATCTTAGTTGAAGTGAACGTTAAAGAGCAGATTAACACTAGTATTTTTAGGAGTCAGTTAGGAACCTATACAAAATATCAGAACACTTATTTTAAATTAAGTATTAATATTACATTCTTTAATAAATTTCCGTCAAGGTTAGTGAAAAAAAAAATAATACTATGATGTAATGCTTTGCTGATTTCGTGGTAAAAATATTGTTATAAAGTTTACAGTAATTGCTGCTAGTGTATGGTTTAATTAGTTTGTTAGCGTGCAGAAGTGTGCGTGTGTGCGCTTTGTGTTATCGTTTCCTGTTAATTGTGTTTAAATAATTTTTCTGTAATGTAACACCTTTTTAATCTCAATTAAAGTGATATAATGTGATGTACAGTTTAAAGAAAAAGTTTACTTATTCTGATTCTGAATGATTGATGCTATTTTAGTATAAGTAGTTAAGTTAACAGGTAAGATGCATTTTAAACGTGTGCGATTCGTCAAACTTAATTCATTAGACTCGTTTTGATTTGCTAATATTATTTCGTTAATTTAAAAATTTGAAGTGTTTTGATATGCCAGTTGCGGTGAATGTACATTGTATTATGTCTGTTGTAAATACCATTATTTTCATAGTTGTAAAGATATTGCGATTTTTTCAGTGAAAAATCATCTTTATTCTCCTTACTTAATACATTTAATGTGGTATAATGTATTTTATTTTAAAGATTGTATGGAATTAATTTTACATTAAACAAGGTAGATAACCGGAATGATTCCGTTTTGATAAGTTACTTGTAACCTCTCAAAATCTATTTTATTGCGGTTATTGTCTATTATTTATCTGTAATTGTTTATCTGTAACTGTTAATACATTTTGTAAACGAGGCGTGGGTTAAGTTACGTGTTTATTTTTTTTATTTTTTCACTTTTAACAATTTCATTTCAGATTTCTTATCCCGTTTAAAATTTAATTTTTTTTGTGGTTCAAATAAATAATTTGCTACCATTGAAGTAAATTATATTTTTAATTTACAACCAGATTTTTTTACTATCAATGACTGCAATTATCTCTTTAATATATTTCATACGAAAATTTTGCAGTTTAAATAAAAATTTTGATGAAATTAGAACCAAGTGATCATGTTGAGTTGTATGATTGAAATATGTGAATTTGATAATATTAATTAGTAAATATTGTTTGATTGCTATTTATAGTATTAAAAATTAGGGAGTTCATTTAATAATATTTAAATTTATTGTAGGAGTGTGGAAATGTTTCCAGGAACAAAGTTACTTCTTGACTTAGCCTCAGCTGCATAACACCAATGTTTGAGATTAGTTTACCAAATAACTTTTGTTATTATTTTTTCACACCCTGCAACTATCTTAATGATTTTTATTTTATAAACAATGTTAATAAGCCTTTATAGAGCTACTTAATATTCATAAAGAAACATTAGGTCTTTCTAATTACACTGTTTTGAATATTTTAACAGGTGGTCTGAACTGCTTAATAACAGCATAAGCTGGTTTCAGTTAATTCATTTCTGGAAATGTTTTTCTATACTATGCATGGTGAGAAATTCTATTTTCTGATGTGAATATACTTTGCTGTAGAAACTAACATTTTTTTAACTTGTCATTAAGTTTAAAAGTATGGTATCCCTTGTTGCAGGAATTTACTCTGGGTACCATTGATAATACTGTAAATGAAAGAAACATCTCAGATGAAGCAGTAGTCTTATTGATTAATAGTAATGAAAATGAATTTAATGATAAGGATTTTTAATAAAAGATAAAATGATAAAGTATTTTTAGTAATAAGAATAATGAAACGGAATCAGCCCCTGAAGCAGTAGATGGTGGATACTACTACAATATTGGAAATGAACACAGTAATTTAGTGTTATTAGTTTGTAGCAATAATAATGAAAATGGTTTTTTAAATAATAATATTAATGAAATTGAGTCAGCCTCTGAAGCAACAGAGGAAGTTATGGGCTCCTACTATTTTCTATTGTGTGAGAAAGCTGCTGGGAGACCTGCTATTATTCCTGTGATATTAAATCTACAGGTTAACTCAAACAATGGGAAAGAAAATGGAAAAAGTCTGTGAAGATAAGAAAGGTGAAATTAATACCATTGCCCATCCAGATGAACCAAACCACATGTCAGGTAGAATTTCAGATAAATCATATCTTTCCTTTAACAAACAGGAGATGCATACATACCCTTGGAATTTAAGGGTTTAGAGAGTATGTATGCAGCTGATCAAGGAAATGTCATTTAAATATTTTTATGTATTAATTAATGAAGAAAAAAATGCTGTGAAAATTTTTGGGAACTTGGAAATTACAATGCCATGCTAGATAATTTTATTAAGGAAAAAAGATGTTAATTTTCATAGAGGGTCAGGTCCTCCTAAAAGAAATTTTAGTAGAATTTATTCGCTGTACAATATAGAAGTATACTGACCTTTCTTTTGCAACGTTTATGCTTATAAACTTGAAGTGAAACTTAATGTCATAAAAAGTATTGTATTATGCATTTAATCCCAAATAATTATAAAAATTTCTATAGAGATTCTATTGTTGATGACAATATTTGTGACGATGTAGATGGCCCTTTAAATTTTGAACTTGACAATGTGAATATTATATTGATGAGGGTTAGTGGGAGATTTTCATGTGAATGTTGTTAGCTAAATGTTAGTGATTTAAAAAGAAAGTTGGAATAATGGACTGATTGTAATTAAAATAAGTGTTATTAAAAAGAGTAATTAGACTCTAAATGTAATTACTGATGTAAAGATGTAATTAGATATTTTTTAGTGGAAGAAATGTATTATTTTAGTAGAGGAAACTAGTTGGAGACTTTCATGTGTGTGTAGTTGTAAGCAATTTGAAAAATATTAGGAAAAAATTTCCAAATCTCTTGAAATAAAATGTAAATAAAAAGTAATATACAGAAAATAATACCTATTTTTATAATGTTACAATTAATCAACTCCTGTTTATCTAACTATTTGATAAGCATTACAGAACTAACTGCCATTTTTAGGTTACCCTAGCTTTTCTGTAGATTTTAGTGTTCAGCAAGATTGGATGATAAATATGATGCAAATATATTTGTTTGTTTGTTTGTAAAAATCAAGCTCAATTTTTTTCTGATATGCAACTAAAACTGACCACTGAAAAATTTACTTTTTGTAATTTGTTTCTTCTTGCATAACTGGATCCAACTTATGTCTGGAAATGTGTAGTTTACTATACATATTTTAAAATAAAGTTTGTATTTCAGCATAAAAAATCTATTTTTTAAGATTGTTTAATCGTGTATCAACCTGAAGTTTTATTGTGTACCTAGAGGTTTACCTAAACAAAAATAATAAATCTGTTCTTTCAATCTGTTTCAAATTGGCAGCCACATAAAATTTTTAATTAATATATTGTCTCCTTATTTATTTGGTGTCTTCTAAAATTGAGGATATGTTTGGGATGTTAATTTACAGTTAATAATGTGCAAGAGAATTTTCTGAATAAAAACTTTCTTTCAAAAATGCTCATAATAATAAAACGGAATAATAAAGATCTGATAATTAAAGAGACCAACAGATTGAAAATATTTATCCCCAAAAGTATTATACAATTTTTTAATTACTGAGTTTGCTTATTATATATTACATCAAGATAGGTGAGTTTCCACAGACTTTTTCTTACTTAGCACTTTAACAATTAGGTGATGCTCTTAGGTCTCAAAAGTGTACAATCGAAGAAAGCAAAGAAGCTTATTACTTGGGGGTTTGGCTGGAGCGATCTGCGAAGTCAACCACTCATATCAAGAAGGTGACAGATAAGGTGGAACAGGTGTTGGCTGACCTAGATAGCTTTGTCGATAATGTTGTTTGCAGTACCAGTATGGTATGAGGCACTGAAAATTTAGAAATGAAAATTTTTTCTCCTCACTTCAGCGAAGAGCATGTTGAAAATTATCTCTGTCTACTGGACCGTATTGTGGAAGCAGCAGAGGTGGTAGCGGGTGTCCTGGCAATTGGACTTAGATCGTTAAGAGTTCAAAAGAAAGTATGAAGTTGTCTTGAAACCTGTCGCCAGTAGATAGTTTTAGACTTTCAGATTCCTACTGGAAGAATGGCATAGTTGGAAAAAAGTGCCTGGACAAGGGAACTGTGGTTTCAGCAGAGGTTCGGTTAGGTCGACTATTATCTCGCTCAGCTCCTGTTGAGTCACAGGTAGTGCTGGGCATACTTGTTCAGGTTCCGAAGAAGAATTGACCCAAGCTGCTTCTATTGTGGAGCAGAGGATACCCCGGAGCATATGTTTTTCAATGCCAACGATAGGAGGGGGTCAGGAGACTGGTAGGATTACACTAGCTCTCTCCCGAACTGGTGGTGGAATATATGCTTTGGGGTAAGAAGAAATGGAGTGAGGTCTCTACCCTGGCGACAAGGATACTGTATACCAAAGAAAGGGAGGCGGAACTTTGGGGAACCCGACTGATGGGATGTTACTGAAGGCGACTGATAGGACGCAAGCTTGGGGGGATTAGTTTCAACTGCTGCCACAGAACTTCGCAGCGGCTGATGACATGCCCTAATGGAGGTTCCAGCTGCTGTGTGGGGTGCTTAAAAAAAAGTCTCAAAAGTGACTTTCCGGGAGAAAGCATCAATGAATCCTGCATTTCCAACAGAATCATGTGATTTAACTGATGAAAGTCGAGTTAAAATCTGGGCTGGACATTCAGAAAAAATAAGTTCAGTAACATATTTTATCTTCTGGAAGCAAGATATTACATGAAATTTGTCCTTGGATTAAAACAAAAAACATCTTTTCACTATTTCACATACAATTGCAATTTCGAAAAATCTTAACAATAAAAATTGGCTGGCTATATGAAAGTTATCATTGCTTGCTATAAATAACTTTCAAGTTATCAATGGTAACTTTCATTACTTGATATAAATTAGCTGTTTTAGAAGGAAGTGATTTTTCCATCGTCACCAATGTTATCCAATATATACAACTTATCCATGTCAGCAGAATTTTCTGGTCACTATCCAGCAATTTTTTTAAGGATTGAATATCAGGTTATGAAATTTATTTATAATTCAACGTGTAAAATGTAATTTAACTAATAAAGGTAATAAAATAAGTGGTATTCTTTCTTATTAAAAGAAATTTATTACCTACAGTGCATTTATTACTTTTAATCCCAAAATCTTTTTTCAAAAGATTACCAAAATTGAAATATTTGTTTTTTCTCTATCTCCCTTCAATTTAAATATAAAAAAAAACTTTATTTTTTTGAAAGAAACTATCAAGAAAAAATCTACAATTTCTTAAAATTGTAGGGTCTAAAATGCAGAGAAGTTTTTTTAAAAAAACAAGTTTTTCTTATTTTTGTCTTTATTTAAGGAAATGTTTGATTTAGAAAAAACTTTACTTAAGCAAATTTATTAAGTTTAACTTATGTATGAATATTTATTACATGTTTAAAAAATTTATTATATTTTATAATAATTTGATTTTTTGTTATTATGTTGCAATAAAAAAAATTGATCTTTGTATTTATTTATTTATTGGTTGCAAATTTAAATAAGGAGTAGTTTCAATCTCTAGACTTAATGATATCTGCAAATTTTTAGGTAACCTAACCTAACCTGAATATGCTTACTGGTTTGCTATTTTATTTTTAGGCTTTAATCTCATTACAACAGATAAAAAATTTTTTTTAAAAGTAAAATTTTAAAAGTAATAAGTTACTTTTGGGTTTATGTATTTTATTTTTGCTAGTGTAAATTTTTAATTTTACATTAAAAGATAATGTCATATTAAGAACATTTAAAAATTTGGTTATCAAAAAGGTTTTCTAATAATCATAATGAAATTATTTTGTGGTGAAAACAAGTCAGACACTTAATATTTGAATTGCTAAACTTAATAACTTCACCGGAAAGGTTTTACTATGAAAAAGCTATGCAAGGTATTGTATTACTTGAGTGTAGCTAGAAAAGTTACTTGGTCAGCTTTTTTTGTAAGGCAGTACATAATGCTGGATGAATTTTCAGTATTAATATAACAGCATTCAGTATTAGTTGATTATTGTATTTATGAATTGTTTACTTAAGAAAGTTAATGAAAATGAATAATAAGATAGAAGAGAGGGAGGGAATGATAAAATTTTTGTCATAATATTTGTATATTGTGAGTTTGATATTGTGAAATATTCATTTTTAGTTGAACATTAAAATTTGTTAATATTGTATTTTTTAAGGTTATTTTGATAAATTTATTACACACATTTTACCACTACTGAGCAGGGATAAAAGAATTATTCATAAAAAAAAATTTTTTTTTTAGTTGTTATGTTATCTGCTGTAATCTTTTTTATTTTACAGCTGTGTGAGTTGATGCATACAAAGCACCAAAGTTACAAGAGGCACCAATCAGAGTAGCTTTCTTTAATAGTAATGCCATCAATAATTCTGTTGTGTCCCTGTGCAGAACAGAATGATAGCGTCATTTATAGGATTGATAACGCCCACATTTTGGTGGCTTTGGTGTTCTGGTTTGCTACAGTTAATTTAGCTTATTAGAAGAGAATAGGAAACCACTTTAACACTGCTTGCATTTCCTAATACCTCTGGCATAGGATCTATTGTTATCCATGAGATTTTCTCTTTTGTTTGTAAATTATTCCCTTGTTATAATTTTTATTAAATGTGGTAAATAATAAGTTATATTTTTTTATTACATTTATTTTATGCCCAACATTACAAATTGAAATTTATTTATTATAAGATTACCCTTATTATAACTTTTTAAATGTTAAAAAATGTTTTGTTTTTTTAACTTTTTTAATTTTTGAACTGCAGTTTATGATTAAAAAACTTTTTTTTTGTCAGAAATTCAATTGCATTTTGTCAGAGTTAAAAGCATTATTTTAATATTACAAATGTTGATGCCCATCTATGACTATGTATTTATTGTTTCATTGCATTTATAACTGATGTATAATTTAATTACATGTTTATCTTTATTTTTTTTAGGAATAAATGGATAAAATAACATTAGGAGAATTTGATGAAGTAGCTGTCAAGAATGTTGATAATGATGGATTTATTTGGGTTGTTAAACTTCCTGCAGCAAACCTGGTGTTTAAAAAACATGAATTAGAATCTGCTAATACTGATGTACTTAAAAGGTGGAAAGATAGGAAGAAAGAAGGAAACACAGTACTTAAAGACGGGGAGGTAAACAAATTTTTATTATTTTTTAGCTATTTTTTTAATTATAATTTTTGTTATTTGCTTATGATTTGTTTCTGATGTTGTATTGAGTACTGAACTTTACTCAGTTCATTTAAACAAGTGCTTTTTCTGTATTTGAGGTATTGAACCTTTGTATGAATTATGGGGTTTTGTCTTCACATGATTATCATTAATCGAGTTCACATTAGGTCCACTATGAGGAACCAATTGTAAATACTAAAAATCTAAAAAATTAGTTGTTTTTTTTAAAGTTTTGTGCCTTAAGGAGATGTTAAAAAAGAATTCCAATTCTCCCAAATCTCAAAAATCTATTTTTGTCAGAAGAATGTTTGAGCATATGTATATTGGACCTTCAGTTTTGTCTTACAACTCTGGACCCCATTGACAGATTACCTTCGGACTTGATAGACAGGTACTACCTTTGAGGAAAATGTATTAAATTTCCGCAAAAAATTAGAAAAAGGAGTAGGGGCGTTTTGGTCAAAATATAATTTAAAATCTTTTCTGGAGCATATTAGCAAAAACTTTTTCTTACAAAAGTTGAATTTTTAGATAACTAAAACATTTTGTTTACTATTCACCCTTCCCCAAAAATGACTCGATGTATTTTTATTTTTTTTAGCTATTATTTAGCTTTGTATTTTTTTTCTTGCTTCAGAAAAGAAGTTATTGGGAGGTTTTTGCATGTATATTTTCTACATCAATAGGCCTTCAAACTACAATAACATTTTTTTGTCCAACCTAAACCAATGGTCTGTGGTAGAAAAAATATTTTTTTAATTTTTAAATGTTTTTTGCAAAGATGAATTTCATAACTTGACCAGTTTAGCAAGGAAAGTTATGCATTTCATTGCTGCTGTTATTAACTTAATAATAAGAAATTATTTTTTTATCTGTTATTTTAGTAGAAATCCTTGCACTGCCATCGTAATGGTGAAAATAACTTTTATATCTGTCATTTTTTTTTGTCTGTATATTTCATGTATATCCTGTATATTTTATATTTCTGTCATTTTAGAAAAAAATCCTTGCTTGTTGTCATCCTTATACTGAAAATAGCTTATAAAAAAATTATCACTTTCTACAGAAGTAACCTTTTTTTAGGCTTCATGCTTATCTTAGAATTGAGAGCTGAAGCAAAGCCTGAAAAGCATGACAAATTTGAACTTAGCTCAGACAAATCTTACTTATCTGATGAAGACAGTTACAAGTAAGTTTTTAAAATACAAGGGCATTCCGTAAAGTAACCTCCATTTGGCTGTAAATAAAAAACTTGCATAGATAAAAATATATATACAAAAAAATTATTTAACTATTTATTTAACTATTTTTCAACATAGTTGCCATTTAAATTCAAGCATTGTCATAGCATTTCACTAATTTACAAATACCTTTATAAAATTTAGATTCCTGGGTGGGTACCTAGCCAATCTTTCACAGCATTTTGAAGTTCATCATCGTTTAAATTCTGTGACGTAAGCAGCTACTTGAAACTTTGGGGACTACTGCAAAACTTCTACTGTCAAACTTTGAAGAAACTTAGGCAAGCCATTCAGAACAAATATTCCAGTATGCTGTCATGTTTTTTTTTCATATCAATGCTCATCCTCATAATTATTGAAGAACTTCAAAATCAGTTCCAATGGAATATTTTTGATCATCCCTCTTACAGCCCAGGTTTGGTGTCAAGTGATTTTCATCTCTTCACTTTCATGAAGAAATGGTTTGCATCACAGAACTTTGATGATGACAAACTTCAAAATTAAATCTTGGCTAGGTACCCAGATGGCTGAATTTTATGATGAAAGTGAAACATTATCTATAAATTAGTGAAACACTATGACAAAAGCTTGAATTTAAATGGTGACTAAATTAAAAAATAGTTAAAAAGCTGTAGTTTAAGTTATATATAAAAAAATATTTTTATCTTTTTTATTTGTGACCAAATGGAGGTTACTTTTTGAACAAAGTAGAATTTTAAAATGTAATATTAATAGTAAATAGATGATAAATTGTTTTTGTTTCAAATTATTATGTAATGACATAATATTGACTTATAATTGTAAATATTTTATAAATAATAATAATCTATTATATTTTAATTATATTTATATTTTATATACAATTATTATTATTATTTTATTATTATTATTTTTATTTTATATACAATTATATTTTAAAATGGAAAATTGGCCTTTGTTGAGTGTCCGCAACATAATTAACTGTTGGACAGAACATCTCCAAAATGATTATGATGAGCATAAAAATTGGGAATATTATTGAAGTATGTTTATAACTTTATACGAGAAGTAAATTTTTTCAGGTTGTATAAAGATAAATTAAAGTGTACAATAGTATTACAGCAATGTAAAATGTTTCAAATTAAAGAAGGAAAGAGGATAAATTATAAAACGACATTTTTCTTACCTTGTGTAATAAATGTGGGAGGGATTGAAATTTAATTTAAATATATAATAATATAAATGAGTAGTAGTTGGTTGTACTTAACACATGTATTTTTGGGTAAGGGTGTAAGTTTGTGATTGTATTGTATAAAATATCTGTTAACCAGAGATGTGCTGTTAGTCATAATGGAGATTGCTGGTTTCGAGCTGAAGTTCTATCTGTAAATAATGAAAAATCCCATGTGTTTCTAATTGATCAAGGGAATTTTGCTTATATATCAAATCATTTATTTCTTCCACTACCTGAAAAGTTGAAGCAGATTCCAAGTTTGGCATATCGCATCAGTTTTTTTGGAATTCAACCATTGTGCATGGAGTTTACCAATGAACCATACATCAGCTTAATTCCAGTGTAAGTCAAAAAACATTTATTAATTTTAATCTTTAACTTTTTATTTCATATGTTGTGTTAAATACAACTTGAGGCTTGAAATATGCCTCAGAAAGTAAGTGCCCTGTTGTAATATTAGTAATAAAATGTTTATAATTTGCTGAAAATACCAGTTCTTATTTAGTGATTATGTCTACCTTAAATACCTCATACTGTGGCTTATATTCTAATTGCTTGTAACTTTATCATTTTAAATTTTAATTCACTGAATCAAACCACTTCCAAACAACTGTTTGGAAAATGTTCCAAACAACTGATTTTTGGAACACCATAACTGGTATTTGAAATGTTAATTGCTGGATCGGTTCATTTTTTTTATCATAGTGTTTATTTAGACACAAATATACAAGGATTATTATGATTACGATTAACAAGAATCATAAGTCTTATTACTTTAGAATATGCTGATTGTAATGTATCATTTTTTATACTGCTGTGATATTGTCATTATTCTTTGAAGTGAAAATATTTATTCAATATTTTCAAAAAACAAGACAATCTATGGGTCCGTATCATGCATGAGAGAAAATGTATGGTTGTAATTTTTATGGGTTGTATAGATAATAAATAATGATGTTTGCCTGATTAAAAAAAAAGTCATTGAATCAAGTCTTCCTCTCTCTCTCTCTCTCTCTCTCTCTCTCCCCCTCTCCCCCCCCCCCCCCCCCCCCCCCCCCCCCCCCCCCCCCCCC
>JAAAKQ030069861.1:0-15478 GCA_010016005.3 Zanna intricata | reverse complement strand
ACGACTGGCACTGGATAGGGAATCTTGGAGAGCTGCATCAAACCAGTCAAATGACTGAAGACAAAAAAAAAAATATTGTATGATACTTTATTAATGTATTAATGGATGTTATTTTTATTAATATTAATAATAACAATAAAAAAAAACACTTCTTGCTTATTAATCGTTAAAGAATTCAAACGAAGTACATTATATTCTCTTATAAAAACCATCCTGATAATATAAATGTCCGCGGCTTGATATGAATAGTTACTAATATTTACGTAAATACTTTCTAAAGAATTAGTATTAAGAAGTTTCATTTTATTTGGTAGCCTTATTGCATAGCTACCAAACAGAAAAGATAGTCGCTAAGTCACTCTAGAGGCACGTTCATATGAAAGATGCATTAGTTCTTCAGTTCCTAGTATCATCATGATGAAGGATCGATAAAAACTAACATAATACGAAAAAAGGAATTAGGATAAGGTAGAGTAAGTAGTGAAAATGAAGGATATATCATCGGAGAAACTACAAAAATAATTAAAGAATTCTACGAGGATCATTCATATTATCCACACTCCTCGGAAGAAGAAGGTATATTGATCCTTTTTACTTAAAGCGTGCAGCATATTACAGCTAAACAATTTTTTTCGTTGATTACCATACACGTTAAAATAAACTGATAGTTCATTAGGAATTAAAGATCCATCCAGGAACAGAACAAACTTTTTAAAACAACAATATCGCTCAGAAAAGTTATTTTCTATAATTGATTTTCTAGAATTAAAAAATTTTTAATTTTCTTTTTCGTAATCAATTGACCGTTAATTAAACACATTTTCTAAAAATTAAATATTCACAAATATTAATTTTTTTAAATTTATTTGTTTGCTGGCAATTTAAATAAAATAATTGTACGTCAAACGTAAAAATTTTTTTTTTTTTTTCAGATCAATTTCTGTTTTTCTTAGGTATTCCATTTGGACAAAAATCCATAGACAGACCAAAAATCAAAATGGATGGATCAGACTAGTTTCGACTAAGAAGTTTCAACTGGATGCAAAAGCTCTTCTTCAATTAGCGTGGTCTTTTAGGTACGTCCGTCTGAAGAATAGAAGAAATTATTAGATAGTTTACAGTTAGTAGATAGTATACAGTTTTGCGATCCCTTAATTTAAGTTTCAAGAATTGTAGTATTACTTCATTTATTTATATATATACTTTTTTCCATGAAGAAACGGAAATGAATAGGAACTTCCCGAACGTGTTCTACAAGAGAAAATAAAGAGAAACGTTTACGTAAATATGAATTCTGAAAACTTACGTAGAACTAATAAAAAATTACGACCTGATTTTTATTTTCAGGATAAGATAAAGCGGAACTTTATTTGATTTTATTATTCCTTCAATATAAATTAATGGATAAATTTAATTTTTACAAAGGTTTTTGACTTAAAAACTAAAAAAAAAAAAGAGACGTCTATTATTTTTTATAAAATTATTGCTAAACACAAAAACTTAGCTAAGTTATTGCACATGAAACCTAAAATATTTCGGTTATACAAATAAATAAACTTGTTGGAACACCAGTTTTTTTGTGTTTTAACTGACATTTCCAAAAAATTAGTAGTAATACAGCTCTGATACCAGTTTTATACAATTTTTCAAGTCTAAAATCACATGAAACCATCAAATTTATCTCTTAATTTAATTTCGAATAATGGCTTCATTTTATCCTTGGAATATACATCGGGCTTTACTGTTGGATGTAAATCTGGAGTAGGTTTTTCACAACCTATTATTCGAAAAGAAGAGTTTCCAGGTTCATTTTTAAGTAAACAGTTTTCCTTATTTTTATTTATAAAAGATCTCCTAAAAATCTTGCGCGCGCGCGTTTGGGTGTGTATGATCTAAAAATTCTAGGTACTCTCTAGTGTCGAGAGTAATCCATACTCGCGTCAATCATTAAGTCAAAAACCTACTACAAAATATTTGATTGTATTTTCGATAAATGAATAATTCGTACTTACAAATTTATATTGCATCACCAGTTGCAATCAAGTCTCTCTAATTAACATTTAAAAAATTACATCTTATTGTGAAATATTGTAAAGTGTAGATATGTAACTAAAGATTACACGTAGATGTTTATATGAATGAAACATATTCAACTCAAGTCACAAAAAAATTATTTTCCAATAATTTTGTAAAATTAGATCGTAAATGTAAAACATATGCTACTACTTCATTATATATTATTATGTGATTACTATTCACCTAGCAATACCATATTAGAATTTTTTTTTCAATTAACTTTTTTTAGAAATACGCACGGAAAAAACTATTATTTTTTTCAATAATTTTACTAATACTCCCTTGTACAAGGAAGTATTGTAAGCGCGAAATATTACAGATTTCAACGTGAATCTATTTTGACCATTTCTGAATCCATTTTGACTAGTTTCGGCGTGACGTTTGTACATACTTACGTACGTATCTCACACAACTCAAAAACAATTAGCCGTAGAATGTTGAAATTTTTGATTTAGGTCTGTTTTAAACATATAGATTTGTACCTCCCATTTTGATTGCAATCGACGGTACCAAAAGTGTCCAAAAAAGCCCAAAATCCCAAAAAGAAGTTTGAGTTTGGACTTTTTCTTAACTACCGTAATAAGCCCTAATTAAGAACTTTCAACGATATTTCATACGCGGTACTTATTTTCATTGGTTCCAGAGTAATAATCAAATAAAATTTTAATTAATGAAATATTTGGATCTTACAAGGATATATACATCGGTTTGAAACAGATTAGATCTCCTTTTTTTTATATATTGATTTATCAATAATTATTAATCTCTGATTGTATAATTGTTTACGATAAGTAATGATTCAATAATAACGATAAAAAATAAATTTTTTTATTTATCACCTAAACCTTTTTTTATATCACCTAAATTCAAGATTTAAAACCTTCTAATAGGGATTCGGCTTATTAATAGGCAAGGATTATTCTTAAGGAATCCTTTAGCCTATCATTAGGTAGTTCTTTAATGTTTATGTACGATACCATATACCAAACAGGTGGTCGACCATCTTACATGAGATGGAAGTCGCTCCTGGGACTTGTATGGTCCTTCATAAAACAATACCAGTCTTAATAAGAATAACCAGGAGTTAAGTAAACTAGCGACGGTTTTTACCTCCCCACCTAAACTGTACGAATGGTATGAGATAAAGCAATATACAGTAACATGTATTTTGGCTAATTCAAGTAAAGCGTAGTGTATTCCTCACATCCTTGATGAAAAATCTCGATTTTCCGAGGAACTAATAAATGTTCACTGTCTGGAACGGGCCTTCCTTCAGGTTAAATTTTTTGTCTCAACCTGTATTCGCTCTGTGGTTACACGATGCCGTTATCCTAAACACACCTTACCAAAAAAAAGTTGAATACCCTTAATGGTTAAAGATATGGATAACACAAGAATGAGTTTCTGCGCACGTAGAAGTGTGGTTTGATGGTGGCAGATGTGCTTAAACTTTTGTCTCGGTTCCTTTCTTGGGTAAAACGAGAAACCCGTAAAATAAATTAGAATCTTAGTCTTTTTATGATAATAGCCTCTATTAGTTCTCTAATCAAGGTTATTATTTAATTCACTTAAATTCTTGGAATTAATGACTTTGATTAATAATACATAAATTTCTGATTTCAAATAAGTATCAAACAACATTTGTTACACTGTTTTTGGAAAAACCCCATAATTATATAACATTTTTCACCAGCTTAAAACGAATGAAAAAAAAATTTACTCAGTAAACTTGCATCTATTTCTTTTATTTTTAATTAGAAATAAATTATTTTTTTATTTATATGCTGTAAAATAATTACTATTTTTTTTTTATTTTAAATAAAACTGTAATTCTTTAAAATAGAACAAAATTTTTGATAAATTTAAAAAAATTAATGGTATTTATTGTTCCATTAACCATTAAAATTTAAAACGTAAGTAAAATTTTAAAATTATAATGCCTTTTTTTAAACCAGTTCATACGATATTGATAAAATTTTAATGTGTTTTTTACTGCATAAAATCGAGTACTAAATTTATTACAAATTTTTATCTCCTCCAATTAATTATTCATATATAATAATTATTCCTAATTACTGTTGATATTTATTATATCAAACCATACAAATTAGGTCTTTACCTTTTAGATTTAATAAAAGATTATATTATTATTAAATAATTAGTAAAAGATTTTTATTTTTTGCATATTTCACTAAAATATAACAAACTTAATTTAAATGGAGTTAAATAAAGGTATTCCTTTTAAAATAAATTATTCGTAATAAAATAATTTTTTTTTTTAACCTCCGGAACCACTGTTATTAAGGTTAAGGTTAAGGTATATCTTCAGAGGATGATATGAATGAATTGCAGCGTGAGTGAAAAATGCCATGCCTGACCAGGATTCGAACCTGGGACCTCTGGATGCAAGGCCGAGACGCTACCACTCGCGCCACGGAGGCCGGCGTAATAAAATAACTCTCTTTTTCTGTTTTAGCCTCCGGAACTACCCCGTAAGGTATTACTTTAGAGGATGATATGTATGAATGGAATGAAGTCTTGTACAATCTCAGGTCGAACATTCCTGAGAAGTGTGGTTAATTGAAACCCAATCACTAAAGAACACCGGTATCCACGATCTAGTATTCAAATCCGTATAAAAATAACTACCTTTACTAGGATTTGTAAAATTATTAATAAAATAACTGTAATTGCATAAGTTAACAGAAAAAATGATTGGAATTCAAATTAAGACAATTTTCCATCATTACTATAAAACGTATAATTAAACTACAAATTCATATTTAAAAATCATAACGCTGCAAAAAAAAAGAAGAAAAACAAATGTTATAAATAACAGTATAACATAAACATAACATCAATGATAATTCTTTTTTTCAATCTTCTAGAAAACTATGCAGAAAAACATTTTTCTCGCGAAAAATTTTGTGTAATAAAAAAGAATTTTTCTTTTAAACGTTTAAATTAATATCAAAAAAATATGCGAAAATTATTTCCACCAAAGATCTTATTTTGGGCGTTATTGGATATAAGATCATCATATTTGATTTAACAGCATTGTAGTAACTTTCATATTCTAACAGATTCAGTAAATTTATTATGATAATTTTTTTTTTTGCAATTCCTGTACGTTCATGATACATCAGCTTTAAGAAGTTAAAATTTTAAATCATATTAGTAATGATGGTCAAATAATATACAAATAAGATGCCTTTTTTTTTAAGAAAAAAAAATGAAATAGCTATTTTGATGAAAATAGGCTAGAAATAAGGTAATATTTTCTTTTTCAAATAATTTCCTAATTTTGTAACAAGTTTATTAAAAAAAGTGTAGTCTGTAATACGAGTATATTTATAAATTCAAAACAGAATAGTTTTGTGTTTATAACTGGTTTATAATTATATATTTATAATAAAACTGTGTTTGTAATTAGTTCATGAGATCTGGTTCAAGGAGATCATGAAAAGTCAAGATTTGTAAAATTCCTGAAATGTAAAATTTTAACTGATAGTCAAAATTTCCATCCGTAATCTACTAGCATCGTAATCTCCTACTACTGTAATTCTACAGAAGCGTTTCTCAGTCTGGGGGTCGCTGTGGTATGAAAGGGGAGTTGCAAAATTAGCTTACAACTTTACACGTACACAGAAATGAAATCATTTTATGAGAAAAAAAAATCGTTTATTACAAACATTTTACTTATATTTATAACTGCACATGAAAAGATTATAAATTAATGAGATGGTTGAATTCGTTTTCCATTTAAAAGTTTCTCCATCGTGGATCTACGTTAGAAACACACAAAAGAAAAATGTTTTCAAGTGATAAAAGACAATCCCTATATCTATTTTTTAATGTAACCGTGGACGAAAAACCCTTTTCGCAGAGGTAAGACGTGGCGAAAGGAATTGATATTTTCAATGCTTCTGTGGTTAAATTTCCAAATACACTTCGACGAGCAGGCCAAAACGTATCTGTATCTTCAGATGTAAATCGTAGTCGTAAGGTTTCATCGTTAGACATTCTGATGGGCCGGTTGTGAATTTCAACCGGTAACTTAACAGCTGTAACAAGCTTTCACTAAATGGATTCAGTAACCATCTATTCGAAAAATGATTTTTATCTTCCGAGAAATACTCCGCCAACTAAACTTTTAGCTCACACAAATGCATCTTCGTGCTATCCAAACTGTGGTGAATAAAAGTGCCTTCTTCATCCAAATATTTTTCAATACGATCGGAACTGATTAGAATCATATCACAATTTTTGCTTTGAAGGCGAATAATCCAGATATTAAGCTTCTTAATGAAAGCATGAGCTTTGTCTGTGATTATAAATGTTTTTATCTCGTTCTTGTAAATTTACATTCAAGTCGTTTAAATGTAAAAATACATCAGCTAAGTAAGCCAACAGCAATATTTACTCATTATTCTGTAAAAGCATTGAGATTGATCTTAATTTATCCAGGAAAGATATTATTAATTCAAATCGCAATTCGAATAACCAGATTAACCCTTTTCCCTCGCGACACTGAAGACAAAAAATACAGTATAACTCTTTATTCAGGAAAGTAAAAATAAGACTTTGTAATCTGGATATAAATAAAAAAATTATAACCTCAAATTGACTTTTTTTTTTCTTTCTTTTTTAAGCAAATTACAAACTTTTTCTAATATTAATGTATATATTATTTTTTAAGGAATTTTTAATAAACCTCATACAAACTCTTTACAAAATAAAAAACATTAAAGATCTTGAAATAATAAGAATTATATATTTTCCATACGCTCAATCACTTTTTCAATATGGATTCGAGATATAGGAAGGAAAATATGATACTCAACTTAATAATATATTTATTCTCCAGAAATATTTAATTAAAGAAGCTCTCGGTAAACGAAAATTATATCCCGGTACACGCTTATTTGAAGAATTGGAAGTACCTACCTTTGAGGCAAATAAATGTCAAGAAAATTATACTACACATAAATGTCTTTGAATTTAAATATACACCGTACAACACTCGCTCATCAGTAACGAATACTTACACCGCATTCTTTTAAAAATTAACTGCTCGCAAATTTCTGTTTTCGTATTACGCCAGTATATTTTCTAAACAAAGTTCGCGATCATTTTAACGTCCGATTAATAAAAAGTAATCTAATCAAAGAAATAAATGAAAGGGTGAAACACAATATATATTTTAAATTACCAAATTGAAATAAAAACATAATCCACACTAATACAAATAAATTAATATATTTACTGAATTTAAAAAAATTCTACATATATAAAACTGTGAATGTTTAATAGAATGCTAAGGATGAAAAAATTCGTAATATTCAGTTGTCTTATCGTATGAATATTTCTTGTTGTCTTATCATATGTTATCTTATAATGTATTACTTTTTATTTCTCCATTATGAAATTCTTTTCTTTTTTTTTTCATTTTTTAGATTACGAATCTAGTGTATCTTATTTTATTGATTTCAATGTCAATTTAAATAATTTTACATTCTGGTTCTCTGTATTTTTCTTTAAATCTATTTTATTTAAGTTAATTTTTCAGTTAATATTTTTTATTTTATATGTATATGCTATTAAATTTCATTTAGTTAAATTTTGTATTTTTATTTAGTTCTTTTTAATAATCATGCTGTTTTATTATGATATGAACTCTCACTAGCGCTCAAGGCTTCTTTTGCTAGCTGCGTATATGAACTCGCGGCTAGCGCTCAAGGCTTCTTTTGCTAGCCGCGTCAAGGATAAATATGTTGAATAAAATTGTATATGTAATTTTCAATTGACAAAAAAATATACTTGAATTTCAACTTAAAATACATAACAATCAATCATGTTGGAAAGAAAAAGTACTTTATAAAACCGATATCAATATGACTTAAGATGATTATATTTATGGGAAATAAAAAAAAGATGGATCATGTTTAAAAAAAAATGCTCTAAGATGTAAATATTTGTAAATTATATATTCACTAAATAAAAAATAAAAGATAATTAATTTAAGGATATGAATAAATGAAAATTTTTATTGTCTGAACAGGAAGAGAAGGACTCGTTTAGAATTAAATTGTATATATCATTAATAATGCAAAGAATTTTCCTAAATTATTAGAATAAATGCGGTAAATGACGTTAGCGCGTGCTAATACCATTATCTAAATATTTTAATATAGACTGCTCGTATACTAATTTAACCCCAAAGCCAGTAATCAGTTATACTGCAAATAAATACAATACACGTCTTTATGATGCTCTGAACTTCAGTCGATTGTCTTTTTCCAGTAATTAAAATATAAAGTTTTAAAAATCTCACTTTTAATTAATCACATCGTTCTAATCTAATTATTAATATACTCAAAAGAATACTAAAATAACAAATATTTAAAGAATTTAAATCCTGAAATTTATTTATAAAAAGTTATAAGTTATTATGTTTTTTAAAACGGAATAAGAAAAAAAGTATTAAAATACGAAATATAAATAAGAGGGGTAAAGGACATTTAGAGGTTAGGTCACAATATCGCCATCAACATCCTGACGTATATTGTAGCCTGCAACTACGATTACAACTACTACTGTTCATCGAAAAATTGCTGTAGCCTTCAAACGTTCATTGTGACCTTTTAGCATGAGGGTCGGGTCTTTGAACAGTATCCCGACTGAACTGAAAGCTCGTCACGGCCTGTCTAGTTTATAGGTTAAATCTAGTAGAAAAACTTTTACAGTTAACCTTAATAATACTGCTGCTATATTATTATAATAGAATTCTTTTTTTTAATTACAAAATTTAAAATATTTAATTATTTATCTGTTAGTTAAATGATATGCATATTTATAATTTCAATAAAAAAATAATATTTATTCAATTAATAAAAATAAAATAATCAAATTTCATAATGCAAAAAAATTATTTACTACATAACCGATTTAATATTTAAAATACAGTTAAAAGCAGGAAAATTCGAACCGTTTTTTAAACTAAATCTACTAAATGTAAGTAAACTTTTTTTTTTTAACTACGTTCAAGTGTTATTTTTCACAAATCGATCCATTTGTTTTTGATACGATTCATTTCTAATTTTGAAGAGTAAGTCCCGCTGGTAACTTAACCTAATCTTGTTCTTGTAACTTGTTTCGTAATCTTGTTTAATATAACTTAAACAAGAAATTTTTTTTAAATAAAAAATTAAATTTTCAAAACGCAAAATTTGAAGAAATACTTATTTTTGTCACGCTTTGTTTTGTAATTATATTCTAAAATATAGTAGCACATTGTGGGATTATCTCAAAAAGTTAGAAAGAATGTTCAAGATTTAAGATCACTGTTTGGCAATCAATCGTGAATCATGCATACTGATATTTAAAAAATTTTAAATGTTAACCTATCATTGTGTTTATATTTATATACATACAATCTTTGCTAAATTAATAGCAATATCCATCGTATTAAACCAGACATCATAATTTCTTTCTTTTTTTTAAACCTTCGGGACCACCGTTAAATATTTTTTAAGAAGAGAGATGAATGATTTGTATCGTGTGTGAAAATGCGATGCTTGACTAGGATTCGAACCCGGGACCTTCGGATGAAAGGCCGAGACGCTACCACTCGGCGCCACGGAGGCGGGGAAACTTATTTGTTTTTATGTAACTCAACACAATAAGGAAAACGAACTTATTGTGCTTCCATTTTAAATAAATTACCGATCCATTTAAAAGATCTTCCCACTCTTCTAATTATTATAAAACTAAAAGATTGTCTTTTATAGAAGCAATATTACTAAGTCTATAATCTTTTAAGTAATATAATATTTTTTAAATGCTGAAATTTTGTTCTCATTCCCGTGCTCAAAAATGTGTTCAAATAATATCATTAATGTCTTCTGAATTGTGAATTATTTTCAGTAATTTGATACATTTAGTATCTTAATGTATTTACCTTGTCATTATTTCATATTATTTAAAATAATAATTAAAAAGGAGTTTATTTACATACGAGTTTATGCTGCTCTGATCAAGGTTTTTTGAGTTGCTTTTTAGATAGATTTCATAAGAAAGCTACCTATTCTAACGTGGTAACATTACCGGAAAATTTCGATATATCTTTCGCGTTTCACAACCTCCAGACCCCAAAACCACTGTCAGTTTAATCGGATTCATTTAAAGTTCCTACTATTCTTTGGATATGGGCCTAAAACTTATCTGTTTCTTGATATTACCAACCACTGGCTCAGAGGGTGGAAAAAATGTGTTTCTAAGACAAAAAAAAAACCATACCTCCCTTAACAGGCACAGTATTGAATCGGTTTCCCAATTTATTCCTCGAGGCGGAGTGGTAGCGTCTCGGTCTTTCATCCAGAAATTAAGATTTCGAATCCCATTCATTCATGATATTTTAACAAAAATATTTTAAAAAATTGCCATTTCATATTCACACGGCACAAAAGCTTTTTATAAATCATAAAATAATAAGAATAAAATTGCTTAAAAAATAAAATTTTCAGCGATTTATATATTTCAAAAAATCTGTAAAGCGGTTCTGGACTAAATAGAAATATAAAACAATAAATAACAAAGGAGATCATTCCCTTCTGGAATGATCAGGTAAAAATATAAATAGAAAAATATATGTATATATTGTTTTTATCGATTAAAAAAATTGCATCGGTAATTTTTTACCCTAAATTTAAAATATTTATTAACTGGTTAAAAACTGTTTCTGAACAATATTCAAAATACAGTTAATGAGTGGAAATTTATGTAAAACTTATAAAACCTTTAGGTAATTACAAAATGCAACGACACTCAATAATTAAAAAAGTTTCTAAATGTGACGTAACTAACGAACATTACTCGTAAGTGTAAAGAGACTTCTGAAATATCCATACTATATCAAATATAGCTATAACAATTTACAAATAACAAACAAAATCATATAAACTGGTTATTTTCTTTAATTAATCTAAATTTTTAACTGAAATAAAAAAAAAAAGGAAACGATGAAGACGAATAATTAAATTTTGGAATCTTCAAATAGAAAAGTTAGAAATCCATCCGATAATTCTAGAACAAAAACAAAAGTAACAAAAAAGAAAAAATAAGTGATAAGTTTTCGCCATTGATTTACTACTCTTAACCCAAAATAATGGATTCAATTAGATCATTACAAAGAAATATCAGAAATAACAACATTAAAAATCTCCAAAGAATTAAATTATGTTAAATGTAAAAAAGATCATCTAATTCGTTAACTTTAAGTATTTGAAAAATCGAAAGAGTCGAACAATTTAAATATTTAGGAGAAGCGTCCATGGTAGAATTGGGAAAATTTGATAAAGCGTTCGGAATAACAAAAAGGATTTATAATAAAAAATGTCTTCCCAATAACATAAAAATAAAATACAATAATTAAACCCGACTGTTTTGTACGAATCAGAATATTTAAACCTAATTCTTAGAAAAAATTAGAAAAAAGTGAAAAAATAAATTTTAAGAAAAGCATTTTAGGAACCACAAAAGAGAATGAAACTTGGAAAAGAAAAAATAATTGCGAAAGTTTAAAAAAGACACAACATATTAAGGTCATTTTTCAGCAATGGACAAAAGTAGACTGACAAATATTCGAATTCTTTAAAAACAGAAAAACTAAATTAACTTGGTTCTCAGAAATAATTTGGGAGTAAAACAGATTTCTAAAGAGGAAATACAGCATAAGCATTTTTTTTTTGGAAAAAAAAAAAAATTGGAAGATTCCCAAGCCAATATAATAATAAAAAAACAGGAATTTAGATCTGTGGGTGGAAAAAAGAAAGAAACAGTCTAGTGAAACGATAAAAGAGTGTTTGAAAACAAGATACGGAAGACAAAATAAAATGTGTAACGTGGTACAGAGCCGAAAAATCAAAAAAAAAAAAAGTTAATATCTAGTACTCACATAAAACAGGTTGCAAAACTTTCATCCCGAAGCAAACCTAAAAAGTACAAAGAAGCAAATCTTAAGTAGAATTAAGTACATTGAATTATTAACGCATAAGAAATTGTTTTTTTTTTTTTTTTTTTTTTTTTCATTATAAAACAATTCACTTCATTTTATAAAAGACACGACCGTTCTTGCCCAAAAAAAATTTCTATTATACTGTCTTAAAATTCGCTAAGCAAAGGTGGACAATCTGATAATCACGAGTTTATTAGTTACGAACTCTTCGCTAAATAAAAACCACTGCTTTGTAATTATGAGACTTTTTAGGTTAAAATTTATTAAATTATTTTTATCTTATAAACAAACACTTCACATCAATTAGCTTTTTTCTTTTTTTTTTTTTTAAATAGTTTACGAGTAATTCTGTATAGTATTAAAAATACTTCCGAGCTCTGTGGCGGAGTGGTAGCGTCTCCCTCTTTTCATCCGGAGATCCCCGGTTGAAATTTCGATCAGGCATGAAATTTTTTATACGCTACAAAATTTTCATTTCATATTCCCATGCACAAGCTTCCAGCTTATATGGTGAATAAAATCATTAAAAAAAAAAAAAAAAATACTAAACCTGTTACCAGAGCTTTCCGTACGACAGAACAGATCCATTAAAGAAATCGGAAGCTTTTTCAATTTCTATTTTCAGTTATAAAATGGTAATGGTAAAATGAAAAGTATTAAATTCTACATTCAGATTAAGAATTCCGTGAAATAATACATTTTAAGTTGATGTATAATAGTTATTGAAAACTCATTAAACAAAATAAACTGTAATTATATTAATTTATCAAGATTTATGAAGAGATTAGAACAATATCTTGTTGTCCTTATCACTGTATCTTATGCAACTTACATTAATAGATCACTCGTCACCAAACCTAATTTTAATATAAAAGATTCTCTTGCCCTGTTCCGCGCAAAAAACCTTACATTTCCTTATTTTATTTTGCTCCGCTCAAACACATATCCATACATACCCCCTTCTTTTTTTCTTTAGACTCCTGAACTACAGTAAGGTATTACTTCAGAGGATGAATGAGGATGTTATGTATGAATGTGAATGACGTGTGGTCTTAGTACAATTTCAGTTCAACCACTCCTGAGAAGTGTGGTTAATTGAAACTCAACCTTCAAAGTACACCGTTATCCACGATCTACTATACTAATACCACGACCCTAAAAAAGATAATTTTATCTTTTTAAGAAGAAAATTTCCTTTCTAAACATAATTTTCTTTATAAAAGAAAATTAGGTACCTGAATACGCCGAAAAATATTGCTAAAAGTAAATAACGCATATAAAGAAACGTCAACCTTCCAATTTGCAGCATTATAATAAACAACTCAACATTACATTTTTGTGCGGTGCATTATAACTTGCCCCGCTCAAATTTTTTCGACCTTAGATTGAGCGTAACTCAAGTACGACTCGACCAATTTTTATCAAATTTTCACACGCACAACTTCAGATAAACTTCTACTGCTGTAGAAGTTTATCTACAAGAAATTATATTTAAATTTAGATATGCTTCTCTAAATTTAAATGAAACTGATCAACCAGTTTTGGAGATTTTCGAGCCACAAAAATTTATACATAGACCTGTAAATAAATAAATATGTGATAAGGAGATCACAATTTAAATGAATGGTATTTTCGTCCTCCTCATACCTCATGACATAAAGAAAATCATTTTCACCCCTCCCCCCCCAATCACACCGTGCGACTGAAACTAATACCGCAGTTTTCTTAGAAAAGTCGGTATTAAAAAAAAAGGAACAAACTTTAACGCGTTTTTTTTTAAGTGTAAAATAAAACTCATAGTCTACAGATTACCTTATAATGGCAAATTTTTTTTTAAGTAATACAATCAATCGTGGTACTCCCCGTAAAAATAGTAAAACATTAAACATGCAAAAAATAAAACTTTTAGCGAGAAACACTATTGCCGTATTAGTAAAATGATTTTATTCCATACACGAAAAAAGCCACAGGTCGATCGATTGGTAAACAGTTTACTTTTATTTATTCTACATCGTATAATTTTTTTTATTTCTCTTATATTACGTTTTCTTTAAATTTTTACCGCATGTGTACCCTGAAACTGGCATATAATTAAAAAACAAATTATTATTTCTAGTTATTATTTAAAGGAGAAGTGAATTAAAAGCATAGATAGGGAGTGAGATTGTTAAGGAAAGTAATTTCTGAAGCAATCTGCAAACATTTTACATAGGATTAAAGCCAGGGAAAGGCAATATCAGTATATCAAAAGATCTGATCAATTTTATAATTTAAATATTTACTTACTCGTATTAATCAAAAAGTTCTGTATGTTTTGAAAAAATAGACTGCGTTATATTCTCCAAATAACAATCGTCACTAGTAGACAAAACTCATTCTTTTAATCCCATTATCACAGTAATAGTAATTACTGATACAACTTTAAAGATTTTTTAAGATCAATTTATAATAATATTGTTTTCATTTTTTTAATATTTAAAAATACAAAAACTTTATTACATTATACAATATAACAATCATTATTTATTATTTATTTTTAACTTATACTATTTCCTTTGCATAAATATTTATTAAATCATATTTTATCGACTGATATCCCAGTATTTCTAATTTCTTTCGGGGAAACTGTGGATAATGGTGGTGCTCATTTGGAACTTTAGCAATTCATAAAAATTTTACCGTTGTAAGGAACAAAATGTTTTTTGATTTGCGGTAATTAGGGTGCAAATTGGCAAGTTTGCTTAATATAACTAAAATTGATAGACTGTTATATGTATACCCGTACATACAATACGGGTATGGTTTTTCCAATTCCTGAGGCCAAGAAGTAAGTAAAAAAGTAAGATTATAATGAAGGATGTGTAATCAATATTTTGAAATAAAATTAATACACAATAAAAAAAGAAATAAAGGAAAGAACCTCATATATCTGAGGATAAAAATTTTTACACGAAAATTTGCAAAAAATAAATGTTTGTTATTTTTAACAAAACAATTTTACAATTTTTTAGACAAAACTTTTATAAGTTTTGTTATTTTTAAGAATACGCCGTTTTCGTGAGAGCCTAGTGATCTAAGATAAGTTGCATACTACTGGTTATGACACTTGACAAAAAAATATAAGTCCTAATTTGAACAATATATATTTCTAGTATAAAAAAATGAAGTTTCGAGTTAAGTGATTGGGTTAAATAAAAATGAATATATATATAAAGAAAGAAAGAGTTGGAGCGAGGGGGGTGAGAGGGTGAGGGGGGGAGAGAGAGAGAGAGAGAGAGAGAGAGAGAGAGAGAGAGAGAGAGAGAGAGAGGGAGGAGACATAGAGAAAAGCCTGTCTCCGTTTTTTTAATAATAATTTAAATATATCCTCAGAACAAACACAACACA
>JAAAKQ030069850.1:0-15478 GCA_010016005.3 Zanna intricata | reverse complement strand
TAAAACAAATTGTTAGGAATGTAGGATGTAGGAGGTATACCGAAATGAAACGACTGGCACTAGATAGGGAATCTTGGCGAGCTGCATCAAACCAGTCAAATGACTGAAGACAAAAAAAAAAACCAGCAACCATGGAACTGAAATCATTTTGCAAATGTGTTTGACCTTATTTTTTCGTTTAAATTTTAATCTATACTGATAATATTTTTAAAACTAAATTTTTATCTCAACTGTACTTTTATAGCACTTATTGTATCCAGATCAAGTGGTTGTAAAACAGCAGTGCAGTTTGCAGGAATAAATTCAACATGTACATTTTTCAAACTTATTGTAACATTATGGGCAGAGCAGCTGTCTACAAAAAGAAGGTTTTTTCTTTTTTCATCTTAATGTCCAGGTCTACTAGCCAATTGTTAAAAATAACTGGGTCATCCATGCACATTTATTGGTGCAATAATTGCACAGTAGTTACTGGGAATTTTTAAAGCAGTGGGGTTTCAAATTTTACAGATTACTAACAGTTTCAATTTCTCGTTATTGATAGCATTGCAGCAGAAAAATGATGTGATATGCTGCTTAGACTTTTTCCCTCCTTTTCCTTTTTTTCCTTCACCATTAGTGTACGATGTGGAAGCAACTGAAAAAATATACTTTCTTCATCTGCATTAAAGGTATTCTCTGGATTATATACCTTTATGACTTCTTTTATTTTTCACTTCTCCATTTGTTTACATTGGACATAGGAACGGCCATTTCCTCATCGCAGGCCGCTTTGCAAGCAATCCTATATCTATCTTGGAATCGATTCAGCCAACCCACATCAGCCTGAAATCATCATAACCAAACAGTTTTGCAAAACCTAAAGCTTTTTCACAGAATATGTTTCCCTATATGGTCATGTTTTGGGACGTAATCTCAACAAACCACGTATAAATAGCATTGACCAATCATTATGTAAAGATGTTTCTGTTTTTTTTCTTTCAGGAGTTACAGCTATGTAAGAAGATGCATCTTTTATTTTTTCAATCTTTTAATATTGTTGATAAAGTTGATGGAGCTATTCTGAAATCTTCTGCTACTTCAATTTTTTTCCTAGCCAAATCAATATTTTTTATCATTTCTAATTTTTCTTTGACAGTAAACCGTCATATTTTATCTGATTTTTTCTCCATCTTTATTTAAACTGAATTCTAATTACAAATAAAGTAAATTTTCAAAAGCAGTTACACAGTTTTGAAAACTACAACAGATACTCAAAACAACAATACTGTACATTAAAATACAACAAACGATAGACAAATGAAATAACTCAAAGCTGCGCACCAATGTGATGGAAGAATCAATCAGCTAACTGAACTATGCATTAACTTCACAGTTCTAAACTTGTCATAGAGCTGGGAGATAAACCAATGGGATCATCTGCTTCTGGTGACTCATTCACATTATAGCATTATGTAATTCCACTGAGATAATCTTTTTTTTTTTAAGAAAAAAATTATTTATCTCCAAAAATTTTTTTCATTATACTGAATTTTTTTTGTTTGATTCATTCATTAAAATGAGATTTTTTTAACATGGTTGCATATGGCTGGCCAAACAAAAGTTTTGAAAAATTTATTAAACTGGATATTTCAGTGTTACTGATATTCCTTATAATGGAATTCAACTTATATTCTTAGAAGATTAATGAGCTAAAGTAACTTCAATCTAGGAATTTAAAGAAATTTTATTTTAAAATAATTATTCATAATGACTGACCACCATGATTGACCAGCCAAAGTTTTATAGGATTCATTGCATACCCAGGAGATAGTTTATAACAAAAGAACAGTAAAAGATAGTTTACATAATACATTAAACAGGAATAAAATTATACAATTTTAATGGAACAGATGTCCGTTTCCTTTGTTCAAACATGAAATAAGTGAGATTATTTATATTCTTGAGATAACAAGTTCCAAATTTATTTGACTAACACCTCAGTCATTAGGGTGATTTTACAGTATCTTAATCTAAGACAGATCATGCCACTCATAAATAAAAGAAGGTTTTAAACTAAGCATGGGCCTAAAAGTTTTGGCACCCTAAGCATGGGCCTAAAAGTATTCTATAAGAAGATAAAAAAGAAAGGTATCTAGGATACGAAAGAGAGCTGAGTGGTGAGAAGGAATACCCTTTCTACCCTAGAAAAAACTGAAATATATAACAACTATCTTGGACAGAGGAAAGCTCAAGATCCCTCAAGACAAAAGATGTCCATCAATTAGTCCGCAGGAAATTCAGGCACTTTTACCCAGGCAGGAACAACACATTACATCAACAATTTTACACTGACCCCAGCTTAAATGTACGCCACAACAAAAATCGATTTTGTGTCAGAAAGTAATGATTACAGGATTCTAAAGAACCTTCTCTATCATTGTAAACTGTGGTATATGGAAGTAGACCAATAATTTATTCAGACAGAACCTCATTAGAAATAAATAGTGAGAAACAGACATTAATAAGTGAAACTAAAAGTATCATACAAATTGTTTTGAATAAATCAAAGCACAAACCTTTCTGACCGCATCAATGATACATTTAACTAACAGGTTAGTTCATGAAATGACAATTAAGTTAATTTAATAAATAGTTTAAGGCATGTCTTTCTCCATAAACAAATCAAAAGTTTATTAATTTTTAATTTCAATGAAATCAATATATATATATATATATATATATATATATATTATTGAACCCTTCTAATTAAACTAAAAATGGTAAAAATTAACACAAAAAATGCAATCGGTAAATTGTGATTTCAAATATGAACAAATTTATATGAAATGAGAACCTTAAAAATAAATATACAGAGGATGAAGTTTTTTATCATTAAAAATCATAAAAGAACATGTTATATAAGAAAATTAAAGATTGGAATAATTTACCATTAATGATCTCTCCTTCTTCAAGTATATACTGATCACCTAGGAACTGTCTAGTAGTATGTGACAAATGGACTTCACCAGGTCGTCCAGTTGATTCCATTCGATTTGCTAATGTTACATCATTGGACCACACATCAAATTTCACTCTTTTAGTACCCAATATACCACACAAAACAGTGCCAGTATGTATTCCAACACGCATATTAACTCCTTCATTAGAAACTCTTTCAAAATCTGAGATTGCATTAATCATACCTAATGAGACAAACATCAAAAAATAATTTTAATGTTTACACATATATCTTTTTTAAATAAAAATATTTTATTATTTATTAAATTGAGTAACTGACACAAACATAAACACATCATTTTTAATAGAAACTGATATTTTTCATTAGTTCCAAATATTAAAAAATATTTAAATAGTATAAAATTATTCTTTAAAACTAATTATAGAAAAAGTATAAAATGTAGTAAATGATTATATACTATATACATACTTACTTAAACCCATTTCAACACAACAAACTGCATGGTCTGATCTTGGTTCAGGACATCCAGAAACACAATAGTAACAGTCACCAAGAGTTGAAATTTTTTCACAACAGTTTATTATACACAGTTTATCAAATCTTTCAAACAATTCATTTAGTATGGCAACTAATTGGGAAGCAGTTTTATTTGTACTCATTTTTGTAAATCCAACAATATCAGCAAATAATATACTAACATTCTGAAAGTACAGAAAATTTACAGTTTTTCATAATATAAACACATCTTTATACAAAATAATATTTAATTAACAATATTTTTTTTAAAGAAAAAAATTGGGGTACTAAATCCAAATCTACTGGGAGACAGTTGACTCATTTTTCAGTTAACAGTTAAAAAGCAAAAGATGTGACTATAGGAATAAGTTCTCTTAAACTAGCCATAACTGCTTTTAACTCCTTACTTGGGCATATAACAATTATTACAATTTATACATTTTGCCTGATTAAGTATTTGGCTGATAAAGTATACTACTGCCATCTATTTGGTAAGAAATTTTAAACAGTCTAGACTCAAAACTGTTGCTGTTCAGTCGCAGTGCAATATGAACATTATAAAAATAGTTGTATTTGTCCTTTATATAAAAAGCAAAAGTAATAATTTTGTTAATATGAATTTAAGTAATGATCTTTCTTACAAAAGCAAAAATACTATATAACAAGAGCCATAAAAAAATGAGTAAAAATGATTAAAAGTAAGCAGAAAGTATGGCTCACATCTTCCACAATCATAAAAAAATCGCTATCCACTTATCACAAAAATTGTGTATGGTTTTAAACATCTTCACTATCAATTTGATACTTCTGTACAAATACACCCCACACAATACACTGTATATACTATATATATATATGTATATACTATACAATACACTGTATAAATATTTCCCCACAATTACACTAAAGAAATTAAACAATTTATTAAAATTAAGTAATTATTAATACTTAACATTCTTCATTACATTTTTTTTGAACAATTTAATATAAGATCCAAATATTTCATTAATTGAAATTTTATTTGGTTATAATTCTGGAACCAATGAAAATAATTACCACTCATGATATATCGTTGAAAATCTTTCAACTAGGGCTTATTACTGGAGTTAAGAAAAAGTCCAAAATCCAAATGTTTCAAAACTGAAATCCTGCTTTATTTAAAGGTATGGCTGTATACACATTTTTGGCTCATAAATCCCTTTCGATGTCAATCAAAAGGGAAGGTGAACATCTATATGTTACAACAGTTCTAAATACAAAATTCCAACATTCTATGACCAATCATTTTTGAGTTATGCAAGGTATGTATGTACAGATGTCACGCTGAAACTAAGTCAAAATAGATTCAAGGATGGTCAAAATGGATATTTCCATTGAAATCAGAAAACCGAATTTTTCTGCGATTACAATACTTTATACAAGGAAGCAAAAAGCTACAAATCTGATAAATATTAATGTAGTCAACCTTAGTTGTATATGTAGAATTTTATCAGTTGATGTTAAGGGAATTCTCAATGGTTGAAACTATTATGAATCTCATAATTTCTAGAAATAATGAATTTTAGAAATATCCCTGAAGCTTGGACAAATCAGTATCCAGTACAAATAAATATATTTAGATGAAATAAATAACAGCTGTCAGCATTACCAAGGTGTGATGATTTATTTTTACAAATGAAAAACAATGTGTCTGTTTTTTTATTTCACAGAGTTGCTTTATAATATGATTAAAAAAAAAAAATCACTGAATCTGGAATAAAAAGGATATTATAACATAATATGAACAATGAATAAATTGGTATAATATAAATATGTTAGCAAAATCTTTAAATAAAGATAAAAATAGCAGTAATAAAACATACCTCCATATGATGCATATTAAAAGGCCTGAATAATGATCTGATATCACCACTTTTGGTGGTGAAAGAGATTCTTTCCTCTTCATCACCCTCACTACTATTACTACTACTACTACTACCATCATCATCATCATCATCACCATTACCATTACCATCCTCGTCTTCATCATTGTCATCTTCACCATCATTATCACTATAATCTCCTCTTCTATTTGCTTTACTACCAGCTTCTGTCATTAACCATGCAGCCACTTTTGGTGGCATCACCTACCATTTTAAAAATTAAAACAATACATTTATAAGCATTTAGATTAAAATAAATAAATATATATATATATATATATATATACAAAATGACTTGATGAACATTAACAATTATACAGGGAATTCTGTAACTAAATACACAGCCACCACTTGATGAATAGTAATTTATTCTTCTGCATCTTTATTATCTTTTATGGAATTTCTAAATATATCTTTTGACAACTTGTAATAATTATTTGTTCTTTTACAATTTAAAATATCTTTTTTTTACTATTTCTAAGGCTCTAACCAATAACAAAAAATATTACATAAATTTTTTATATACATCTTTAGTATTGCAAAAAAATTTTGAATATTAAAAATTTGGCAGTTAACACTGGTCTGCAAGTTTTGTTATACAGATAATTTTGGCTTATTGTTATGTATTGTTTGACATAAATCCAAATATGACCAAAATTTTGCCCTAAGGATTTATTTTTTTGTAAAAACTAAAAATTGCTAAATTATTTTCTCTAAGACTAAACACTTATAAAGGTTTGCTGTGAGTCAATGTTTATATTAATAAAGAAATATCCATGCTTGAAGATTATATGAATAATGAAATATAAATGATTTGAAATAGAATAATCTGGAGAAGTGACCAGACTGGCTGAAGAGATACTCTTGTAGCTGGGCAGAAAAATGTTATTTATCAAGCTCTTGCAAACAAAATGTTTAACTTTCATCACTGAACATAAAACTTTGTTTGATGAAACATTTTGTGAAAGCTACAGATTGTAAAAGCCAAGGTTTCTTATATTTTAAAAGTGTTTCCCAGAATCAACGAGACAAAAATCAAAGAAGTAATTTATGCTGGGCAACAGATATATAAGCTAATAAAGGATCAGACTTTGAATGAATCTAAGAAAGCAGAATTAGTACCATTTTAAAATACTGTTAAAATTTTTTCTTTTTAACTGGGAAAAAAGTTTCATAATTATGTAGAATTCGTGAGTGAACTTCTTGAAAACCACAAGAAAACTGGCATGGAATTAGTTTTTAAAAATACACAAGTTGCATTCACATTTAGGCCTTTTTCTATACAAAAATGGTGATGTAAGTAATGAAAAAAGTGAATACTTTTATCAATATATATCATCAATAGAAACATGGTACCAGGGGAAATGGAAACCAAATATATTTGCCAATTACTGCTGGAGACTGAAAAGGTCATAAAAAATGTTGAAACAGGAGAAAACCAAAGAAGAGCAGATATTACATTAACTTTATAACTAAAATATCCTTAGAAAAATCAGGTTTTCTTTAAATCTGTGTTATTACAAACCTTGTCTCAATACAATTTTGGTTTGCAGATTTGAAATCAGCACAAAAAATACTACAAGTCACACCTTTTTGAATGCAAACAACAGATAAAGCATTTTATTTTTATAGACAAGTGATAATTAAAAAACACTTTATATCCAAATAAAACTGATGACAGTTTCAAGACTTAATAGTTAAAAAAAAATAATTCTACATGTAATTAAAAAATTCAGATGGGAGATTTTTTATCATCCCCTTACAGTAGTGATCCTGTGTCCAGTGACTACCATCTCACACAAATTTAACATTGACAACCCAATGTTTACTTCGAACAAGATGGCACACCATCTCACTGTGGTTTACATATTAGGGACTACCAACATGAAAAATCTCCTCAATGTTGGATTGGTCTCGGACTAATTCTCTGGCTACCTCAATCCTCTGGCAATAAACTACTTATTTCTTTCTTTGGGGATTTGTCAAAGACAGATGTAATCAAAGAAAGTTATTAACATCAATGAACTAAAACAAAAGAATTGAAGGAAAAATTAATGGAATAACTCCAGATACTCTTCACAATGTGTGGCATGAAACTGAATATCATTTAGACATTTTATGCGCCACAAAAGTGCTCATGTGGTACTTGTTTCAAGTTAATAAGTGTTGTAAACAAAACTTTCTGAATGCCCTTTGCAACAATAAAATAGTACATTTTGGTTATTTTTTATTAACACCTCAAATGCACTGAATAATTTATAATTACTCAGTATCAATACTGCAGTATTGCAATAATGTTACATTATTGCAATAAATTTCAATGATATTTTAACTACAATTTTAAATTTGAAGCAAGTAGTTGTAATTTTAATAAATACATATTAATTAAAATATATATGCAGTGATGACTGGGAATCCATGATAAACCCATAAGCCAGGATACATTACAATGTCAAATACCTGAATGTTAAAAATCAGAACTTACTGGAAAATAAAAATAAATAGAAAAATTTAGAAATAAAATTACTATTGTCATTATTGAGTGAGGAGTAATTAGCATTATTTTCATGAACATAAATTAAACTTTACATTAAGTCTTTACCAATACATATAAATAAAGATTAGTTTAAAAAAAAAAAAAAAAAAAAAAAATTGTAATAACAGTAACTTTTATTATTGATGAGTTAACAACGTTTAATTAGTTACTTAATTAACTTCAACTAATAAATTCTTCACTAACAAGAAAACTGACTTTTCATTATTCTATTTTCTTTTGCCCTGCTCAAACATATACGCAGTCATTATGAACCTTAAAGTAGGTAACGCTACCTGAATATGCCAAACAATATTGCTAACAATAGAGACTGCATATAAAGAAATGTTAAGGTTCCAACTTGCAGCATTATAACAAACCATGCTACAAACTTACCCTACTCAATCTTTTTGATCTTAAATTGAGCATAATTCAAGAACAACTTGACTAATCTTCATCAAATTTTCACATGCACAATTTTGAATACACTACTTCAGCATATCTAATTTTCAATGAAACTGATCAAGTATTTTGTGCCTTAAAAGTTTATACATTGGCCAATAAATATATACATATAAATTGTCAAAATGTAGGTTATGTAGTTAGCTGACCTACTTGTAGATGGCATTGGCATAATTATTTTTGTGCATACAGAACACAGGGTTTTGGTGATTACAGAATGGGTTGTGTAATGTAGCATGTTCCTTGTAAACAACCATGTCATTTTCAACAGCATCGCAGGTATTTATTGTAGAGATGTAATTTGGAAGCAATTCATATGACTATGTTAAAAAACAATTTTGTGTTAGAATTCTACGTGTATCTGTCCTAAACAACTCAACAGTAACGCAAATCATCAGTCACTTTCGAGAGACCAGGAGTGTTGCTGACAAGAAGCGTAGGTGTGCTTAAGTATTGATAGAAGGGGAAACAGAAGAAAAATGTACATTATTTAAATGGACTCCAAGGAAAAGTTTGCATAAATTATCATCACAGACTGGAATATTGTATAGGAGTGCACAAAAGGCCACAAAGAAATTAGGTCTACATGCATACTGAATACACAGTGTACAGGAACAGAAACCCCCTAGGCACTGTTAAAAGAATAAGGTACTGCTACTGGTTTATCAACTTGGTGGAAAGTAATGAGATGGGCATACTGAATAAATTTTTTTTTTTTAGTGATGAGGTGTATTTTCACCTTAGTGGTCTCTTCAATTGTGAGAACAACAGATATTGGTCAAAACAAAATCCACACATCTAACAAGAATCACCGCTGCTCTAACAAAAGATACGGATTTGGTGTGCAATTTCTTGATGACAAATAGTGGGCTTATTTTTTTTTTTTTTATGAAACGCTTGACAGTCTGGCATACCAGGATATAATTATGCAATTTGTAGCTCTTCTCCACCCAGATGAATGCTATTGTTATCTGCAACAAAACAGGGCAATGTGCCATACATCCAAAAACACCATGGAAATTTTGGAAGAAATGTTTGGAGATCGCATGATCTTGAAAGGTCTTTTGGGCTCCCTCATTCCCTGACTTTTCATCACCCTACTTCTTTACTGGAGGTGTCTGAACAGATGTGTATGAAGCAAACCCACGTACTCTACAAGAGTGAGCCATAACTACAGAGATAAATTCCATAAGCTCTGATGTCTTACAAAGGGTATAAAAAAATATGGTGCAAAGATTTTGGACCTGCCGATAACGCTGTGCACGATCCTCTTAGTGTTATTACTGCTGGTAAAAAATCAGGAGTTGACTGAAAATGTTAAAACTACCCACAAAGCACATGATAAGATACTTATGATAAATGTTAAGTAAAAAGAAAACAAAAA
The DNA here is from genome assembly GCA_010016005.3 of Zanna intricata. Taxonomy (NCBI): domain Eukaryota; kingdom Metazoa; phylum Arthropoda; class Insecta; order Hemiptera; family Fulgoridae; genus Zanna; species Zanna intricata. The sequence goes on along the minus strand of JAAAKQ030069850.1, from coordinate 5,699 downwards.
AGTTACTTACTGAATGAATCATTTTTTCTTTAAGTTGTTTCTCTAGTTCTAGTTGCCTTCTAACAAGTAACGACTGGCCAACCTTCATAAAAGTACCACGCATACGTACACTTGTCATTACCAAAATATGAAAACCAATTAAGTGAATAGAAATGTAATATAAAAATCTAATAAAACCAGAAGATGAAAGAGACGACCATTGTGAAAAATAATCGAATAGTAATGTATAAATAACAGTTAAAATAATATACATGTATAATGGTAAAGGTATAACGGTATAAATTAATATCAAAATTTGTAAAAATAATAAAAAATGACCAGATAAACTTATTATTGATAATCTATCATTAATGACACATAATAATGATAGAGTAAACATTATAATACAAGTTACGATGGATATTAATAACTGATACTTTTTATAATATGTTGATCTAGTTATTAAAAGAATAAATATAGTAATTAATGAAAATAAACTGAAGAGTAAAATAAAGAAAATATAATTTTCAATAATATTTATTTTAAAAGTAAAAAAAGTATTCAAATAGTTAAATGAATTATTAAAGTGGTTATGCATGTCATTATTATTAAATATTAAATGGTCGGTAGAATTATTTTTATAAATGCTATTATATATTAAATACAAACACCATGTTGTTGATACTAATAACATATAATACAAACAATATCTGCAACAAAAATCAAACAACAATAAATAAGTCAGCATGAAATGTAATTAAAATATATGATATAAATAATAAAACAGATTAGATACTAGTAAACATAGTAGCAAATAGAACACAAAAAATATTCACATTAATTCTAAAACAAACTTTAAATCATCACATGTATTACTTATGTCAATTACACATTTACCAACTTTTCAGATATAACGTGTATTTTTTATCAATTTGACTAAAAAAAAATTATGTTCAATAATTCAATATTAATTCAAAATAAGCTGTAAAAAAGTAATAAAACTTAAAACTGGAAAAAGTATATTTAAGAGACTGCAACTGGCACTTCACTTATCAGTACAGGTAGGCTTTAATATTATAATTTTGTAATAGATTACAGTGAAAATTATGATTCATAAAAGATATTTTCTTTTTTCACAGAAACCAAGATTTTTTATTTAAAAATAATAAATTAAATTTATTATAATAATCTTAATTTTGGAAATTTTCTACATTTACAAAAAAAAAACTGAAAATCTGGTAATTATGTATAATGAATGATTTACAATTATTTTCTTTCCACATCACTTGCTACAATTCCTGCACTGGTAGAATAAATTTTTTTTGTCTTCCCCAAAGCTATTGTTATTTTAACTTCCTTTAATAACAGAATTAGCAAAATCTAGGTGCATTAAGAAATTACCCAGTAACTTGAGATTTTATTACAAACCTCTTTTTCTTTGTTTTATTTATAATTTATTCAATCTAACCTCATTATTCAGAGTAATATCTATTCGTTACAAAGAAACAATCTACCATATATGTTTTCTCTTTCTTTCACTAAAATTATTCATTGATAATTTCTTAATTTGTTAGAAAATGGAACAAAATACTTCTTACGACAATCCAACAATCTTTTGAAATTCTTTAAAATACTTTCTTGTATTTTAAAGAATAATTTAAAATGAATCATCATTTGATTCATGGCCATCTTAATGGTCATAAATGTGGCTGATACAAGTTTCAATATGATACAGGAATACTGAGTACTGTACGTTAATCTGCTTAATACTCCACTCAATAGATAATGTATAGTTCTGACGGAAAGATATTGGTCACTATCCAATAAATTTTGCTCAGAACACTTTTACACTTATAGGATTTACAGAACAACTTACATTAATAGCCTCACAATTAATAGAATTGAAAATGAGAGATTTTTTTAAAGTGATAACGTGTTTTTAACATTTTATGAAAGGAATAAAATTTCTCCAACAGTGTATTTATTTGAAATGAAAATTTTCTTACACAATACGGAATATCTGTATTTAACATTACAATTTAAAGGAGAATTTTGCTCTACACCATTTGCTCTCAAAGTGGGCGATAACATCCCCTTGTGGGCACTAGAGGCCTTCAGGGGGGCAAAGAAGGCCTGCAAAAAATTGGGGGGGGGGGGGGTTAGGGGGTCTAGGAAGGCGATGGCTGATAAAAAAAAAAAAGGCCAAAGATTATGTTTTCCTGATATTTCAAACTAAAAAAAAAACCTATTATACTAGTACAAAAAAATAAAGGGTACAAAAAACGGATACACTGGTACAAAAAATTTAATTAAAAATGTTTGTATTCAAATTATTTTAACTTTGCACCCAAGAGGCTTAGAGAGACAAATAAAAAAAAAAATAAAGCTTAAATATTCTACTTTTAGAGAGTATATTTCAGATCTAAAAAGTCATCAAATTAAAAAAAAAAAAAAAATCAGTAAGAAAAAAGGTTTAAAAATTTGAAAGTTTTTCTTCATATTTGATTGAGCGCATGAGGGAAATGAAATTTCTTCAGTAAACTACATTAAAATCATTTAAAAACTTAAGGCTTTAGTTTTAATTTCTTTTTTTGTAAGTTTCTATGATTTTTCTGAATTGAAATTATTATTTTTAACAGACGGTAAGTTTAAAAACTTCAAGGAGCACTACAAAACATTAGATTCTCAATGAGGACGGTAGGAAAAAAAGTTTAAGAATCAATGTTCTACACTTGTAAATTTTCTAATAAATCTTTATTAATTTTATTTTTATAGAAACATTAAAATTATAAAAACTACTAAATCAGTAAAAAAAATTTCATTTAAAGTTTATGTAATAGCAAGTTTTGTGCTGAAATAAAAACTTATTTATATTTCAATTCACATTACTGTTGTTTCATCAGGCACAGCCTCTGAAACCCTTGGAACTACCTAAGTTATCAGGATATTTTGATTATTGTGTTTTAATTAACAGTCCAGTTACAGATCTGGCAGCTAGAATCTGGAATATCTCAACAACTCATAACTGTCTGATGCAAGGCACTGTAATCATACTCACAAAAAGAAATCATGTCATTGTTCATGAAGTTTACTTCTTGATTAAAGAAACTCATATTAAGTTCTGTAGAACTTAAATCTTAAATTAAGTCATAATAATTAAATTAATATAATCATAATAATTAATAAAATCATCTTAAGTTAAATAATAATATTTGTGTTAATTGTTAAAACTCATCAGATTTTCTTAATTAAAAATATCTGCAGGAGCAGGGAACTGAACCTTTCTGAATTTCTACAAGTCCTTGGCAATTTTTTGTTGAAAATTTTAACAGTAATTTGTTCTGAAGATAAAGTTAAAATATTATGGAATTTCAATTTTGAAAACTACGTAAACTAGGGGGCAAGAAGATCTGAGCAAAAAAAAATTCACAATATACTTTTCACTTTTACTAGTAATAAGTAGAAACATTTTTGATATTATTTAATTTCTACTTTTATTAACTGATAAGCCCAAAGAGCTAGGGAAACATCAGTATTAATATATAATTTCCTCATTCCTGTAGGTAGAATACATTTAAAAAAAAAAGGTTTTGAATAATGTAATTTTTTACTTTTTATTTTAAGGGACTTTTTTTATTTCGACTAAGGAATACGTGATGATATATGGAATTCATCTACCCATCTTTCCACTCATGTTGAATTTCACACGTTTCTGTATGTAGACTGCTTTTTAAACAGAAAGTCGACATTTTACATAATTTCATTGTTTAAATTTCTGTTAATTGAAGAAGTTAGATGTTAGAGTGTGAGATAGACACATGAACCTCTTTGATGCTATTAAGGATTAAACTTTTTTCTGAAGGCACTTTTCAAGGAGGAAGTGAAATTAAACATCAAAATCACTCTTAAGTTTCTTTCTTATCCCTGAAGAAAGAATGCATTTTAAAAAATAACAGTTCAAATATCATAATATTTGAATGTTTGCCAATTTTAGAAGGGGCCAAGCAATAAAGAAGGACAAAACTTTCATGAATCCTTTAGTTCTTTAACATTCTAATTCAGAAGTTTTTTTGTGAATATCATTATTACATTTCATTTTATTTAATATTGAGCATCTAATAAAACCTTTTTAAAACAAGGGAGTTAAGATGAAGTAATGAGCTTTAACTTATGACATCATAAGTCTCATTTATTCTTGTGTTACTTTTGCATTGTAAAAGAATGGTTCAAACAATGAAATATTTCAATTATTCTCCCTTCATCATAATTGTGGAGAAGGTTCCCGGAATTACATCCCAAATTTTGAGATTTATGATAATCAAACTTATAATTAATTTGTATATTCATCAGTTCAACTGTTCTTGAAATTATCTGAATAAACAATAATCCAATAAATAACAAATTAACAAGTCCAAAGTACAATAAGACTGAATGGAGAACATACATACAGAACATGTAAGTAGTTATATACAGAATATATTCTCTACCAGCACATCAGATTAATAAAAGAGAGCAAACTATTTGTAATTCAAGATTATATCTATGACTTAACTTTCTAGAATTCAACATTTATAGGACATACCGAAATCGTAAACGAATTTGACAAAAGGCACTTTTTTTATATTGTTTTTCTAAAATATCAGAATCAAATTTGAAATTCCACCATGAACTTGTGGCTGCTCGTTCAAATAGTATTGGAAAATTAATACCACAACATCTAATTCTTTCTGAACTTTGTGCGAGGTATGTTTGTATATAAGGTGCCAAAGATATTTGAATATCATCATTATCTTCCTCTTCTTCATTTTCACTGCAATCATGATCTGAGTAATTCTTTAAACTAACTATATCTGCTCTTTTATAACCCATTATCATATCTTGTTTGCATATTTGTATCTTATCATTTTTCTTCTCACTTTTAACCATGATAAGTTAACAATAAACAGAAATGCTTTTTGTTTTTAGTTTTAATTAGGTTCATATTTTTTTTTAAATATATAAAAATAACACTGCATTACACTGAAACACAATCAGAAACAAAAAAAATACAATTACCATTCAATTAAAGTTAACAAACTAAACACTAAACCTACATTGAAGAGCTATTTACAAAATTAATTTTTGTACATAGAAATTAAAAATAGAATTATGTTCAGCAATGTACAGAATTTCTCAGTCATAAAATTAAAACTTAATTTTATTCAAAATTGAAGTGAGCTTAATGGCACAAGAAACCATGTGCTAAAATTCAGAAAATTAAACCAGAATAATGTTTATTAATTTTTTATTTTTGAACAATCCTGAAAAATTTTTTTTGTAATAAATAAAAATTGCCACTCATGGATGAAATGTCTAAGATTAGAGATACAGAATTATTCAGGAGTGTAGGGCAATACTTTGACAACTCATTCTAGAGGATAAAAATAAGAAAAAAGTTCATATAAACATAGGTCCGAAAACGCTTTGTTAACGAGTTATACAGGATAAAAGATTTCGCCTGAGTTTCAATTCCTCCGGGTAAATTAAGGCTTTCTAAAATTCCGGGAAGGTCAATTAAGGGGCAAATTCAATTGTTTGTAATGGTTTTTGAGTTGGAAAATCGAAGAAATTAGGTCCCAGACTGTATCTTTCTTAGTTTCTAAAATATCCCATGTAAAACGCCAAAAATAGGGTCAAAAAACACATTTTTTTTTACGTTTGACGTACAATAACGTTGTTAA
>JAAAKQ030069839.1:0-12130 GCA_010016005.3 Zanna intricata | reverse complement strand
GGTTAAAAAGTTTCCTGTTTTGTATTTTTATTAATATTTTTAAATTGTTCTTCTTTTAAACTTTCTTTTTCTTTTAAAATTTTTTAGATTTATATTTTTCCACAATCATATTTTTCTGCTAATTTTTTCTGGGATATTTCACAGCCAGCATCTTCAATAACTTCAAATCATGTTTCCAAATTTAATGTTTTGATTTTGTTTTTTCTGTCATTTTATTAAAAAAAATTTAAAAAACTATACAGTGATAAAAATTACAAAAGAAAATACCAACGTTAAACTGAGACATACGATTACACGTATAACTCAACTGATTGGCAATAGTGACAAAATCAGAATTCAAGTCTGCTGCCATATGAATCATTTCTGTTTGCCGCTGACTAACTGGTGGCAGACATAACAATGTTTTTGTTATTTTATGTAAAGCATGCATCCTATAAAATAGGCTGTGATAAATATCTTTTGCATAGTGACTATAAAAATTAATGAATAGCTGTGTATTTTTTACATGATTTAAATTTACATTTTCTTGTCTTATTCTTTTTAATTAAATTTTTCTTTTGTAATTGATTGAAAAATTTTTTACTAGAATTAAAATTCTCCCCCAATCTGTTATTAAATTTGCGACCTACATTTAGTTTTATACCGAAACGAAGTAACGAATTAGTGGTCACCTTCAATGAATGATATGGTCTCAGTTGGATAAGGGAGCAGTTGTGTCTTAGAGAACAATAATAACACTGTACTGCAATATATTTTTGTTCTGAGGATTACTGGTCTTTTACAGAAGTGATTGTCTTATAGAGGTACTATGAGAGATTTCACTATATATACAAAATCATATATCCTACTCTACATATATATATATACATTTACAAACAATGTTTGTATTAATGAAACCTAGTAATTATCCTGATTGTTTTCTTTTGGAGCAATATTATTTTCAATTAATTCTTGTCACATTCCGATCACAGAAAACTATAACTGGCAACTGGATAAAAAATGATGAAATATGAATTTTAGTATAACCTTTTGGGAAACTTATATGAAGTTGCTATAAGAGAAACAGAACTCTAGAATGCATTTGACATACAAATACAATACATGCATCCTCTTAAATGTATAAACAAGCTTATAAAGATATGTAGTGATTTGAGGATCCTTGCTAAGAAGGTACATGCTACATAATCATAAGGTGTATCATACTTTCTTTCTTTCTTTTTCTGTTTAGCCTCTGGAACTATCGTAAGGTATTACTTCAGAGAATGAATGAGGATGATATGTATGAATGTGAATGAAGTGTTATTCTACTCAAAAATAATGTATCACCTACAAAAAATGCTGAGAGATAAGATGAAATCACATTTACCTCATTCTGATTGAAGTCATGGAATCCTAGATTTCTGATAAGAATCTAATGAACACAGAAAAATACTTTGGTGAATAACAAAATGATGCTTTAAGAACTTGTTTATATTCAAGGGCTGTTCTAAATTGACCTTCAATTGTTTATTAACCAGTTGTTAGAGCAACATAAGTTTTTCAAAATTATAGGTCCTTGTCATAATGGTCATCTGTCATTCATTTACTTCTAATCAGTAGTTAATAGCTGTGGTCTGCAAAAGATGCAAGATATCTGTTTCTTTATCTTGTGAGCTAAGTGGTGTAATTAGTTATTTCAAATAAATTGACACAGTACTGGTGAGATCCATGGATGATTGTGTTTGCTGCGTTTATGACAAAGTTTTCATGCCAACTTTTCTTTCATTCCATTTATAGATGTATATACTGAGGAGAAAAATGGGATTCTCTGACTGATGAACTAACCCAAAAAGTTGAACAAAATATGCAATAAATTTTGTTTTATCACAAAATAATTTTAGCACTGACAGAGCTAATTATCTATAACTAGCTTTGAAAGAGAAAGGCTTGCTGAATGGAAACTTCCGTGTAACTTAGAAAACTTTTTTTTGTAATTTTTTAAGTCACATTCATCATGCTGTAAAACAAAAATTATTATTTTTTAAAAAGTGTAATATAATTCAGAATTTCAGTCATTTATACTACTAGATTTAAACTGCAGATAAACTGTATTAATGAAATTTAATAATATGTAATGGTAAAGTGAGTACAAGTTTAATAGTTAAAATTTTATGGACCATCGTGTAAAAACAAACATGTATTTTTTCGAGGTTACATTACAATATATGTATATAAATATTTCTGTATGTGCCAATAGATTTTGATAAACTTACAGTGCAGTAGGTTAGTAATATTTAAAGTATTTATTTATTTTTTATTGAAGGAATGGGTTTCATGTCATAGTATGCTAATGAATGTGCAACGCATTAAGAGTAAAATACAGAAAATGAGGGGGAAGAGAGAATGGAAATAGCCACCATTGTATTTAATTATTTATTCATGTATTCAAATCCCTCCTCCTCCATCACAACTATCCCCACCATTCCTTCTTCTCCCTCCCCTTTTATTCAACAGTATATTGTTTATTACATTATAACTATATTTTCCTACATTTCAATAATTTTTGCATATATATTCAAATAATGTTATGGTAAGGTTATTTTCTTTTTTCTAAGACCTCTATTTTATTTCCAAGTTATTACAAAAAAAAAAAAAAAATCATTGAATTCATTAAGTATAAGTTTACATTATTATTTATATAAAGTTTGATTTTTTTTAATAGGGCAGAATGAATTAATAAACAGCTTATGATTTTAATTTAACCTCTATTATATTTTATTGCCTTCATTTTAGAAGTGAATTTTTTGCTTTTATACACGTCTCAGTTTAGTTTATTACTTCAGTGTGGTTTGTTCATTTGTTCTTCATCTTACTGTGGATTTTGTGTGTTTTTGTGTATTTATAACAAATGAATACATTTTATGCTCTTTTAGAGAAGAGACAATATATTGCTTTTATTCTATCTGTAAATTAATTTACTGTTTTGAAAGAAATAAGGAATTACTTCTTTTATTATATCGATATATTATTATTATCTTTTTTTTTTTAGTTTAAAATTAAGGTTAGATTTATTACATTTTTTTTTTGTCTATTTATATTATTATATTTTATTTTTTTACTATTCAGTCACAGTTTTATTTAAATAAGTCACTTGAATGGTTGATGCACTTCTATATTAATTTCCATATTGTGTCAATGAATTCTATTATATAAACTGGTATCTTCTATTATATAGTTGTACATATCAGCTAGCTCAGATTTTTATCTGTTTGACAGGACTACTGAAACTTGAAATTTGGCAGGTCTGTTTCACCTTCTGTTTTATGAATGATAAACTTAAGAGGGAAGTTTTCTCATTTGCTTCAAAAGAGTGGAGAGTAATTTCTTTAAAACTGGTATACCTCTTTTTATACATGCTAGAATATATCCCTGATGTTTAGTTGGAATATTTATTTAATAGTTACTTATAAACAAGTTCAAATGTTTAAACACAATTGTTTGCTTATTTTTTATATGTAAACTTTCCTCCTTTTTGAAGAGTTGATTTTTTTTTTATTGCATATTTGTATTTGGATGATACTATCTGCATATAGATATTCAATTTATACAAAAAAAATCCTTTTGATGAGAAAACAGGTGCCTTCATCCAGGAAGTTTAGTGTAATACATAAAATTGTTTACTAATTCAAACTTTAGGGAGGGAGGCATCTGTGCCGTATAGTATGTTGTGGCTTGGTTACTTGTCTTTAGTAAATGCTAATACATAATGTATAATGAATTAAACTGCATACAAACCAATCCATTTTTTGTAAGTGAACTTATTTATAGTTTCTTATTTAAAATTTAAATTTTTTTTACAATGTATGTCTAGAACAAACAAGATTGAGAAATTTATTACTTTCCTTCATGTAATGAATTCGATATGCTATGTTCGTGACAAACAAACCTGCAATCATGACCGAGTTTGTTTCATTTATCAGTCGGTTCTGAGTTATTGATATGGTATCTACTAAGTAAATAATGTTGCACAATGAGCTCTAAAATTTCTTATTAACATAAGCTTTCAAGCTTTTCAGATTATTGAGTAACTTTAAGCACAGTTACAGAATTATACATATAAGAAGTAAGAGTATGCAGTTGAGCAAATTATTTCATGAAGGAAGGTATCATGTGAACTTCATACACATTAAAGTCTGCTACTCTTGATAATATTTAAAAAAATGTATGTTTGAATCAGTTTTTGGGTCCTTAATTAATATACTTTTTAGATTATTAAAATATATTTTTTTGAAATTACTTTTTTTAAAAATGTTGATGTATAATTTGAGTTCCATTTATTAATTAAAAATTGATATGACCACTATTAAATTTCTCAAAATTAGTCTGCTACAGTGTACTGTTTTATTTCATAAAGAATGACATTTTGAGCATATATACTAATTATTATTATTAAAATGCTTGTTACTTTTTTAAAATATGTTTTTATGTAAAAGAAAATACAAGTTGATGAAAAATGGAAAGTTTTTGAACAAACATTTGTATTACATTTTTTCTTCATTTTTGTCTGTAAAATCACTTCCCGGAATTCTGTACATAGTTTTGGAACATCTGTTTATGGAAAGAGAATGAGAAACATTTTAAGAAATATAAAATAAAAATTACAAAATAAGAGAGTTATTTATAATTTGTGTAGTTATATATCAGGAAAGTAAGCTGTAATATAGAAAGGAATATGAAATGTTGCCCTCTCCCCAAGAGACAAGTTGAAATTTAAATTCAGTATGAAAATTGATAAAGCAATTTACAGCTTTTAGATTTGTTCACATATTGGTCTTTAAAATTACTTAAAACTTGCTTAGATAAAATCAAATTACATGAATTCAGATTTCTAGGAAGAAGTTCAATTTAAAAGTAAGATAATAGTAATGGAATCAAAAATAAAAACATTAGTGATGAATTAATGTTAAAAATCTTTTACACATCAAAATGTGAAGAATCGTTCTATTAGTGTAGTAAAATTTGCAAAGGATGATTGAGAATAAGACTAATTTAGAAAGACTTCCATAAGTAATAGAAATTTTTTGTTGGCAGAAAAAATTGCTCATATCAAATGTAGGTTTAGAGGTATTAAAGAAGAAATTTTCTAAAGTACAGAGTGGTTTATAATAAAAATTAATGAGAACAGAATCTAAACCATAAATACAAAGTATATAGGAATTGATGTATGTTTACATATACAATGTTTCAATTTAGTGATAAAATGAAGAGATGGTAAAACAAATTGGAGAAAATGTGATCCAACTGCAAAATTTTATTTAAAAAAATTATTTTTTGGGGGTCATTTATTAATAGAAAAAAATAAAGATTAGTGTATATTAAGATGATAATTGAGGATATAGAATCTAGGATAATAACATAAAACAACCTTAAAATAGAAAGGAAAGGAGAAGTGCAGCTGAACCAGTCAAGTGATTAATAAAGAATAAAAACACAAAACAAAAATAATTATGTATTGTATATAATTATTATTTTTGTAAGTTTTAGTGTAAGTGGATTGTACTTTTTTTTACTTATATTTTCTTATATACAAATGTGATAATAATGACAAGTGAGTGTAATGTATGTAATACTGCAGTAAATCAAGATACAGATAAATTAATAAAATGCAGTAAAAAAACATGTTCCAAAGTATATCATATAAAGTGTGTTAATATAAGTGATAATGACTATGAAAAATATAAAAATAATACTGAATGGGTATGCAATTTATGTATTAATGAAAATATAAATGGCGGTGAACAGAAATGTTCAGAATGTTTACAAGTTGTAAATATTAATGATAGTCAAATACATTGTGCAGGAAATTGTAAAAAAGTATATCATTTGAATTGTTCAGGATATAAAAGATTATTAGGTTCTGCTGGTAGTGATAGAAAATGGGAATGTAATTATTGTTTTGAATTACCGAAATGTAGAGTTTGTGATAAGTCTTTTAAGCGACGTGATAAACGAATTCTATGTTCAGGAGAATGTAAACGTTATTATCATATAAGTTGTCTTGATGTACCGATAGAAGAATTTGAAAAGCAGTGGAAAGATAATGAAAGTTCTTGGGTATGTTTTCCATGTACGCAGTCTGTAAATAAAAGTAATGGTAATAGCATTGGTATGGATGAATTAACAAAATTAAAACGTGATAATGAGTCATTAAAACAAGAATTAAAATCTGTAAATGAAGTTTTAGTATGTTTAAGTACAGAATTGGTTGAACAACGGAGATTAGTTAAAGAAGCAGAAGTAGAAGTACTTAATTTAAGTGAAGCAATTCTTATAAAGGAAGAAGAATTATTAGAATTGCATGAAATTGTTAAAGGTATTGTGCCGATAGAAGAAGCAAGAAAACTACCCGTAACAAATACAACTAGTCAGATACCGATATTACGAAATGATTTTAAAAGTTCATCATCTACAAACCAAAACGTAATGAAAAATAATGATAGGAAAGGTAAACATCATGATAAACGACAGCAAAAAGATACAGATAATTACAATAAAGATAAACCAGGTGTTTCTCATCGGCAGTCGAGAAAACATCGTCATAACATGTCACATTCTAAACGAAATCTTCCATACAATAATAGTGATTTATACAATAATAATGGTGAATTTTTTGTGAAAATGCCTTCTGAAGCTGTAGTACTACATGTTGAAAGCAGTAACGATCCTTGTGTAAGTTTATCTTTTAAAGTTTGAATTTTGATATACTTGACACTGTATTTTAAAATCAATTTCAGTATCCTTTTTTTCTAAGGTGAAAATTATAAAAAGTTTACTTGTGACCTTCTGAAGGCAGTTACTGAAAAATCATAACAAGGAGCCAAAGTTAATTCGGATGTAGATCAATTTTTTATATCTTTCACCTTATAATAATGTGTACTGAAATTGATTCTAAGATCTTTTCAACTTTTTTTTTTACTAATTTTATTGATTGAAAAATACTTGTTTGCTTAGGCTTTGAATAACATTTTCTAGCGAGGAAAAACTCTTAGGCTACTTTATGAATTTTGCTAAATATTATTTTTTTGTCATATGCAAAATTTTAAAAAATTATCCAATTAACAATATAATTTAGTTTGCTCATTATTCAAACCATACTGATCACTTTTAATGAAAATTTAAGTTATTGTATGAATTAATTTACCTAATTTTAATGCAAATTTTAGCTGTGTATAATGTATTCTTAAAGAGTAACTGTGCCATCATATATAAAAATTTTTTTTTTTTGTATTTATTTTTAAGGACCTATATGTATGTATATATATTTTAAATTTACTGTTTTATTTCATGTTGAAAAGATGCTCTGTAATTTTTTGTTGTTGTGATTACTCATTGTTGAATATTTGAGAAAGAATTGAAATTAAAAAAGAATAAGATTTATATTAGTGAAATTGATTCAGAATTTAAATTGATAATTTTGTTTTATGGCATTAGTTGAGAAATGATAATTGGGAGCCTTAGATAATTTGTACAACACCAGATATTTGATTGTATTATCTTTCTGATGGTAAAGATAATATAAAATCTCACATTTTCATGTTAATTAATACTTTCAATTCAAGACAGAATTTTTCATTATAATTGACCAGCTATCTTGGCTTATATGTTAAGATTTTGAAACAAAATATATACCCAAATAAAGAGTTACTTATAGTTAAAAATAAAATGCAGTATTTATATATTAGATAAATATTAATATTACTTAATAATATTGGTTTATTAAAATGTAAATTGATGGTACAGTTTTTAATTAAAGAGAAAAAAGTATGACTAATATTTTAGTGATATATTTTTCATACTATTGTTTTTATATATTACAGAACATAATGTGGTTCATTTATATTTTGTAGTTCTTCAATCTTGCCAGTAAAGTCTTATCACATTATGTAGCAGATTCTGTAAGAAGCGTTTTTATAGTAATGTTGGTATATGTCTCCCACAATGGACAAATGTTACACTAAACTATTTTTATTTGAAGTTTTGTTTTACAAAATCTGCAGCTTCACGTTAATGAAGAATTGTGTTTCTCATTTAACAACAAAATTAAAAGCAGCTTTGCTTTACTTGTTGGATGCTAAAGCTAGTCTACTTAAGACAATTGAACTTAAACCTTGTGCACGATAATGCTATTTGCAACATTCATCTTTAAAAACCAGCATTAATTTTCCTACATTGTCCTTAATGAATTCTATATGTTGTCTCATAAATTTGCATGTTTATGTGCCTATTTCAGAGTTGAGCATAGTATTGTTTAGACAAAATTAAGACAAATAGACAAACATAAATGACAATTTTATGTCAAAATTCACTATAATTTATAGTGACAAAATTAATCATTTAAAATGCCATTCCAAGTTCGGGTTATGTGATGAGTTAACTATACACTGAGATTTAATTTTATTACTTAAAAGTAGTTATTTATGAAGATTCGTGTAATATAATATATGTATGCTGTTGCTATACAAGTTAGAGATACATGTAAATAATTTAAATTAAGCTTTTATTCTGATCGGTACATTATAATATATTGCCGATCTCTATGACAGAGTAGTATCGTCTCAGTCTTTCATCTGGAGGTCCTGGGTTCGAATCCCAGCAGGCATGTAATTTTTCATATGCTACAAATTTACATTCTCAGGGCAAAATGAATAAAACAGTCGATGCCTGTCATTTCCATAAAAAAATGTATATTATTATAGATCACATCAGGAACAGGAAGATATTCTATTCAACGCATAAAAAAAGGAACTGCCCCCAGCATTTAACCAGCTGGATAAAGGGAAACCATGATAAAACCTTGATCAGACCAGCATCATCAAATTCAAAATTAACTATAAAATAAAAATAAATGAAATTAAAATTTGTATTAATTATTATTAAAATAGCAACACAAGAAATATTATTATGGTATAAAATTAATAAAGATACTAAATATAAAAATAACTACAAACTATTCAGAAGATGTTGATGAAAATTATTTGAGCACATATTTATGTAAATGTTTAATGAAAATTACAAGTTTTTTTAAATAAATATTTTTTAAAAATTCATCAACAGAGTAATAATGTTTCTACAAAAGAAAATCTTTTAATTTGTGTTTTAAATAAATTGGTGTGAAGATTTTTTACATGATAAAGTTGTTTATTAAAAATGGCAGTGAGTTATAATAAGGTCCTTTCTCACAAGCCGTAGTATTGTGTTAACTTGCACAAAAATGTGTTTAGTTTTATTGCCTGGAATGTTAAGAGATGGATATTGTTTTTTGCTTTTTTTAACAATAAATGACTATTTTTTTTTTGGCAAAAGTTGCACATTCATAAATATAAAAATATACATTAAAATTAGAATTGAAAATTTTAAGTAAATCTGTTAGGTAACTTATAAATGGAAACTGAAGCCTGAACAAATCTGTTTGATATTCTAAGAAAATTTGTCATTTAATAAGATATGCATACATTTTGAATTTGTGCTAGAAATTTTGGGGCAACATAATCATGAATCTGTATAATCTGCTTACTGACATTAAGGAAGCATAGGGGGGAAAAGAGGAACTATTTAATTAAATGTTAGCGAAATACTCTTACATTTTAAAAGATTTTAGTCATTACAATGCCAAAGAAAAACGGGTAGATAAATGTGACTGATATTACACCTATCTCGTGTTTTGAAAATATTCACTAGGATCATTAGCTGCTGAAGAGACATATGTTAGATGGTGTATTAGATGAAGACCTGTTTGGTTTCAGTAAGAACATGGATAGGGTTAATTTGGTCTTCAAATTAATTTTAATAGGCAGGATTAAGAAGAATAAAGCATCTGCATGACATTTAGAGATCTGGAGGAAGCATAATGTTGTGGGAAATAAAATAAAATTGCATTTTTAAAAAAGTTGAACTTAAATGTCAGGATAAGAGAAGTATTTTCAAACTGTAGAAGAATCGGGCAGCAGTTTGAGATATTTTAAAAATATTTGTATGGAGTGTAGAGATGATAATAGGAATAATAGAATATGGACAATAAGAAAAATAGAAAGGAAAGGAATAGATTGGTTTGAAATTTATTTTTATTGGAAAATGTTGAAAATTAGTTGAATGTGAGTTATAAATTCTTTAAAATGTAAAATATAAAATGTATTTATTATACTAAGTTTAGATTTTTTAGATTATAAAAAACATTATGTGCATTTGCCCATAAGTTTTATTTTGAAATTGCAAAATCAAATTTTCTCATTTTAGAGGCTACTGTATTAAGGGAAGTATTCGTGTAAAATTAATTTTTAAGGAAATAATCCCTAAGTGGCAATAATAAATTTAAAAAAAGAACTTTTTAAAATTGTCTAAAAAATTCAAAGATACATTCTTTGTATCTACCCCCCAAAGATAGTACATGGCTATCAAGTTTGAAGAAATCATCACTGGGATCCATAGTTATAAAGCCAACATAGATTTCTTTTTTTCAGATTATTTACAATTTATTGAAATCTATTTTTTTAAATATTAGTTTAGTTCTTTTTATAAGTTTTGTACTTTCCTGCTGTTGCTGGGAAAGTAAAAATAACTAGCTATGAATCTGTTAAAATTCATTTGTTCATAATTTTTTTAAGTTGCATGATATCAGAAGGCTGGATATTTTAAAATCTTTAAAAACTATGTATTAGAACAATTAGCACATGTAATGTAATTAGAGATGTTCATTATCTTTGAATTACCTGTGGTTCCGTTATTTTATTATTACAAACAAGATCCTTTCATAATGTCTGAATGTTTTTATATAGATGATTTTATTTATTTATTCAAGTCATTTGTGCTCTCCATATAATCTGTTGTACTATTTTTTGTTTCACTATTGGACCACGGGTACATAACATTGGGTTATTTTCTTCTGCGCTAATTAAATCTAAAGTCTGATTCATAGTTAAAATCGCTCTGTTTAGTTAAAATAGTTCATTTAAGTTAAACAAAGCCTAAAAATTCAAGCAAATTCAAGCTCAGATCAGAACAACTATATTTTTGAGCAAAAATGAGGTCCTACTGTTGGATTTCATTGGGCCAGGAAGAACATCATAGCAGAGGTATACTGAAATGTTTTCAAAAATGAAGAGTGCAATATAGGACCCATGACATGGAATGCTGTTGTCAGAGATTTTTTCCATTCACAATAACATGTATCCACACACTACTGCCTGCACTGTCAAGATTTATCAATCCGGATAAGTATTCTTTGATGACCTTCTTATTAGCCTGAACCTCACACCTAGTGACTGCCATATCTTCTGTCACATAAAAACAGCTTGATTTAAGGAGAATGGAATTGGGTTTGAGGACAGTGACGAGTTGAAAACAGCAGTACTGAACTGGCTGAAATCTTAGCATATTTTTATGAACAGGTTGTTGAAAAGCTTATTTGTAGATACCAGAAATGCTTAGAAAAGACTGTTAACAAAGTAAAAAATTAAAGTAGCTGTGTATAAATACATAATAGGTATTGTATTTTTAAATTCTCTTATCTTTGTTATTTTAATGGCCTTTAGATTTGAAAAATAAAAATACCATTTACTAAATTTTTTAATATTTATGATTTCATGACCTTGTGTTGTGTATGTGTGTGTGTCTGTCTGAATGCTTGCATTCATTTGTGTGTGTTTGAACATGAGTGTTTGTATAAGGTGCATCTTTAGAAGTATATTGTTAGGGAAAAAATGTATATGAAAAATCCATTTGGAAATTGAAAATAAATTTACTAACTGTGTACTTTTTAACTAATATAGAGCATTTACAGTTGCAGCAGTTCAGGTTATATATCCTTAGAGTATGATCTTTGTTTCTTTTTTTCTGTTAAAATGGAAAGCAGCTTTAAAATAACATATAATGAACACCTAAAAATCTTCCATTGCAACATGAGTTAAACATTATTGATAATAATATTGGTATTCTACACATACAAAAATAAAATTGACTGCTTAACACTTAAAGACAATGAAATATATAATATAGACATACAGAAATGAAGAGATTAAGTGAAGAAATTAAACGATCTGATACAGTTAAATATCTAGGTATTGTTGTCGATAATCATTTAACTTGGAAAAACCAT
>JAAAKQ030069817.1:0-15480 GCA_010016005.3 Zanna intricata | reverse complement strand
TGGGCTAGGAACGGGAGGGGTGGTGTGGCGGCCGGAATCGCCACTTGGTGGGTGTCTTCCCCTACGGGGGTTGGGATACGCTATTTGAGTGTCCAGCGTGGAAGACACATAGAACTAGAGCAGGAATTGCTCTTAATTTCACTGGAGGAGCTAGTATATGCCATATATGCTATATATACTAAGCCATATGTGCTAAGCTCAGAGACGAGGTGGAACACAGTTAGTACATATGTCGTTACTATTACTGTTATGAGGATTAAGCAAGAGGAAAACCGGAGGCTGAGTTACTAGGAACAAAAAAAAAATTAAAGTTCCAGACCGAAAGCCAGAGGATTAAACACAGTTCACAATGCTGTGGTGAAGAACACAATGCTGTGGAACAGAACACAATGCTGTGGTGTTCTTCACCACACCACCCCGTCGTTAGGGGGACGGGGTGACGGATAACTCTCTGCTGAGTCGTCATTCGTCCGAGTTTGCTCCGATGGGTTGCAGCGATGAGGCACTGGGACTCCCTTGTCTCATCATCATCATCAAGGCCGTAGTAACTGTCTCCCGAGAGGTCCTTCAGTGAGGGGTCACATCGGGGTAACGATGTTTACATTTGCTCTTACGCTTTTGTTGTCGATTTGCTGTTTGGCTTAGTTCTATCTGTGACATACCACTGTTTATTGAATTTAACTGTATTTTCATCGGTTTCTTATACCTATATTTCTTGTTCATGTATCTGTACGATTCTGTGTACCTGTTTATGATAACGTTCCTTTGTCTGCTGTATCCCTGTATGTCTGTGCTTCTTTAGTATCATGTCTACTGTGTCTGTATCTATTGTATCCTGGTCTACCATTTTTATATCTGTGTCTACTGTGTCTACTCGGGTGCACGGTGATGCGGTGATTCCTGGAAGATCGCTGCTTCCGCTTCTGGCGTCCGGGGCACCATGCGAAATCACGTGAAAACTCGGATCGGAGTGGCCACTGTTTTAAGTGTGGGGAGGCTGTCCATGTCACTAAGGACTGTTGACGGAAGCTAGGAATCTTTCGTGTAATGCGGACGGGCATACCCCCGGAAGCCGGAGTTGTAAGATTAGACATGCGGTGTGAGGTTTGGCTGCAGTTGCACTCGGACACTCGGCGGTTCTGTTGGGGACAATCTCGTCCGGGAGGGGTGGGATGTTCAGGTGTCTTCGGTGATCGGGCGGGGACTCTTCTCCGAACTGTGGAGGAGAGCAAGTCCCGGTGGGGATCCCTTTGGGGGTTCCTCATTTGATGCGAGATACCAGAAGACCATAGTCCCGGTGGGGGTCCTATTGGGGTTCCCGCTTGAGGCCAGGCACTGTAAGACCGGTAGTCCCGGTAGTTGTACCCATTTTAGGGGCGTGGCACAAAAGACTGAATCCCGGCTGTCAGTTTGGGGGGTCTTGGGAATGGCATAGCCGGGTCCAGGGCTGCTGCCCAGACAGTTTGAGACAATGGCACATCCCAGAGTTGTGTCTACACTTAAATGTGAGTCCTGCTCTAGGATGCAGGGAAAAAGAATGATGAGAGAAAAAAACAAAAGATAAACTAGTTAGACCCTAAAATGGAAAGATTTGCAAAAAAACCTGATACCCCATTTTTGATTTTTGATATGATCACCAAACTTGCTCATTAAATATAGCTACTTTAACTAAATTAGCTAGGAAAGTAAAAAGGATGAAAACAATTCAAATTTATAAAATCATTATCAATAGAATTAAAGGAGAACTGATGATCTTTCACATGTATTGGTCCTTTAAAATAAACTGCATCAAAAGCAAAATAGTCTTTCTTGTGGGCAAAACTATTGAGTGATATTGAGTAAATATAATTTGCCATCTGGTTTGATAAAGGTGGATGTTTTTTGAGTGAGAGTATACTTTATATTAGAGTATCTTTAATATAAATACATGGAAAAAGTTTAATTACAAAATACTGGTTTACTGATTCATATGTAAAAGCGCCGAACTGTAATCTGGTATACCCATTGTTAGACCCTAAAAATTTATTTTTTCTAAAATTATTGAAAGACATCTTGGTATAAAATATTACATTCAAGGCAGTAATATTCACTGTTACAATAAACGTATATTCAAGATGATGGGCTGAGATCATCTTGTAACTTACTATAATGAAATTAGATGTTTTGTTAGCTTTAATGTAAAGAATTTCATTGAGCTCAAAATCTATGACTATATAGGAACAAACCAAAACACCTGAAGAAGTAATTACATAACAGTTTTGAAACATTTACCAGAAGATATAGAAAATGAATATAGAGAATAGACTTATTACCTTAGAAAGAAGATAACTCAAAGAAGTATACTCAATCTCTCAAACTAGATTAAAGTAGTTTACCTAGGAACCAAGTTGTTCACTGATGAATATATGTTAAAACTGGCATAAACATGAGGAAGGAGAAAATGAATCAAATTAGTGCAGGATGAAAGAAGAAAAAATACTTCAAGTTCTTTTGCATTTTAAACAACAGATTAGAAATATTTCTTGTAAGAAATATCACCGGTATTATATTATTTTTGTAAATAAGCATGACTACAGTTATTAAAATTTATTTTGAAACAAATCACTTTCAATGTACGTGAAAATACTGCTTCCAGGAGATCTTTCAGGAGCTTCGCTTAAATAATTAAAGTCTAATCATATCTTCATCATGGAGATCGTTAAAAACTTTAACAATCTCCATGATGCAGTGGTAGCAACTTGGCCTTTCATCCAGTGTCCCACATTCAAATCCTTAACAGACATGACATTTTTCACACAATACAAAATCCCATTTCCATATTCCTGTGTCCAAGCTTCTCTGTAATTTCCTATAGTGAATTAATTTATCAAGCCAAAAAAAAAAAAAAAATCTGAAATCAATATTTACATATAATTTTTAATTTAACCATTAAAATGTATTAAAAAAACTATGTTATAATTTTTAGACATTATTTTAAATAATTTATTTTTAATCTGTGAAGAAAATATTATTTATATTTTATGGTTTGTAATTATTTAAAAATAAAAATATATTACATTTAAATAAATTGATTTTTTTTATTTAAAAAAAGGATAAATATGATTTTTATTTAACTAAAAAATTATGTATATTTCAGGTAAAAGTTACAAGAGAGATTTAAAAGAAAAATGTGAAAACTTTTCAAGTTGAACATATTTCTTTCTTTTCTTTAAAGTAGTGGTTAAAGAGTTTAAGAAGAGAGAAAATGATGCTATTAAACAAGACTGTTCATGATAGTAATCGTCCATGTTTTGTATCCCTTCTAGATACCATGCTTTCTTATTCTCCCTTAATCTCCTGTTTCTCGTTTCTTTCCGCTCAAACAGTATGATGAAAAAAGAAACCCTTCATGTTTATGCCCTTGTGTGGCATATTTTAGTGGATCATCTTGTTTTATTCTACTTGCGTGAAAAACAACTACTATCACATTTGGCATTTTTAAGAACCTCATATAAAAACAAGAAAACAAGCTATATTTACTATTTTACGGTCTGCAACTAATGTAGATTTTATTACATATTTGTAACTCGTATAAAACAATTTTGGTTTAATGTAATTTAAATGAAACATAAATTACTCCCTTACAACTGCATGAACAATAAAACTGGGCGTCATATATAATACATATATATATATTTTATGAAAAATTTATTAAAACATTTTATGTACATCATAACTTCTTAAATAACACTAAAGTAAAATAAATATACATTTATCTATTTACCTATACATACATTTTATATACAATTTTTTTTTTTTTTTTTATAAATATTGCAGAATATACATCAACCCTCTCATATGATTTTATTTTTCAATAAATAAATTAATAAAATAAATGACATAAAGGGTAGTGAACGTTATCATGAGACAAAAAGGAAAGCATGGGACAGAAACAGTTGGAGACAGCACCAGAAACCTGCCCACAGGCAGGCATCACTTTATGATGATGAAATTAATAAAAAAAAACTATTTTTAAATGTTCCATAAAAAAAGAATCAGATTATTATTGTTATAAGTCTGATAAAATCTGTGGCACAAAGTTAATTTTATATCATAAAAATTTCTTAAAATACTGATGAACTTGGTTATCTGGGTTCAATCAGAGTTAAGCACATGTTTGGAAAAGAACAGCAGCTAATAAGTAGTAATCTGTTGTTATATTTTGTTGTATATGTTAGTATAAGAAAGAAAAACATAAATTTAATTGTATATGCAAATTTCATTTGTGTGTTGACATGCACACATTTCATTACATACAATCCATACATATCACTAAATAATTACATTAATCTAGTTTAATCAATAAAAATCAATATAATTTTTTTTTCAAGAATTTTATGTTATTTTACATCATAAAGAATTAAAAGTTACTAAATATTTACTACTTGCTTCCAAATTGATGGAACTTTTTCAACCAAAAGCCTTTCAAAGCTAATCGATTCCTTCCTCAATGGCATTATATCTAATAACACAGACATTATGCATTCATTTAAAGAGGTTAGATAACCTCATAAGTATAATTCTAAGTAGTTTTTATTAATTAATATATTAATTTTGCCAAATTTAGTAGGTTTGTATATTTGAACCATTCAAGTGAGTTGAGAAGAACGTGGTTTATGTGTTATATCTAAGATTTGAATGTTAATGTTAATATACTGTTCTTGTAGTTTGATTTTGTTGTTGTGCAAATTACCTTTAAGTATCCAAACAACATATGATGTACCATTTGATATGATAAATAAATAGCTTATTCAGATCACAATATAATTATAAGCCTAGATAATGTAAAGAATGGTTGGTATGCAATTCCAGAGATGATTAAAGTTATTCCATGTTTATTACTAAAAAGAAGTATTTATATCATCTATATTAATAGAAAACATTTTTTTTTTATTACATTATAATGAATAATTATGCGAAAATAATTAAACTGATAAAAAATACTCCTTAGAATTTTGTTTTTTTAAAGTAAACCTTTATTCCTGACAGGATCTAGACATAATCATAATGTATAATTTTGGATACAGTATGTAAAAACCATTATCTCGATTCACTTGATGGTTGAAATTTACAAACTTCCTAAATTTAGCAAAAACAAAAAACTTATTAATACAGCATAGATTAAATTTATTACATATTTATGGGGTTTTCTAACATCTTTAAATGAAGTGTTGATAATGACAGTGTTACCAGAGATATCCCACTGATGAATGAACTAATAATTGTCTCTAAAAGACTTTTGGTAGAAAGTTCCGTAGCAACACAGTAATCTATCAGTAGTCCTACATTCTCAAATTTCTAATTGTATTAATTTCTTTAGCATAGTTTTTCATCAAGTTATTCAACAAATAAAAAAAATAAATTTTTACACCTATATTTAATCCTTTATAAAAAAGATTTCCTTTATTTTCCTTAATTTCCTTTATTTTTCTAAATGAAATTTAGAAAAATAATTATATCTCTAAATTCAGTTATATTTGTAAATTTTCCACATTCTATTATATTTATATTAAAATCAATATAGTTTTAAATAACATTTTACAAAACATTGGTGAATTTGATGTTGAAATTGGGGAAAGGTTATATGGAAACCCAAATCAACAAAACTACACAATTTAAGCAATGTTTTCAGAAATAAAGCAGTATTCTCAGAAATTTTACTGATTTATATTTTGTTTAATACATATTTAATAATATATATATCTTTATTATAAAAAAAAATTAGAAATTATATTTAAAAATTGAAAAAGTACAGAGATTTAAAAATATATTCGAAAGCAGTAAAACATTTATGTGATAAAAGGCATTTTTTTAAAAAAGATAATAAATAAAATATGCGCACATGAACTATATTGTTGATCAATCAATTATTTCAAACAAAACAATATGGAAAAGAATTCATACCTGAAATCGATTTGTATACTGCATCGATTTTATCATATGCAAAGTTAATTTTATAAAAAAAGCAAAGTTTAGAGATTTTATAACATCCTCATTTTTTGGAAATAGTAACGTAGTTCCTACTTTTTGTAAGTATTCCAGTCTAGGTATGCAATATTTGAAAGAAATGAGATACTAGCAATAGTTGATGTATTTTGACCGAAGACTGAAGAAAGTGCATTAATTTATCATTCATTTTACAATAACAAGATATAAACTAGTGAAATAATTTTTAGAATGGACGATTAAAAAACTTAAAACATGCATACTTCATTCTGCGTCCGACACTGCAAGAAACATTCGGTTACGAAAGACATTCCTTCCCAAGTACCAGTAACCTAAAATATCTTATGTGGACACGATATTACTTCCTTGTACGCCTATTAAATTACACGTATACATTTTATTTTACATGAAAAGTTCATAAAATTTTATTTTATGTACCGAAATTAAACTAGAAAATCCAAAAATAATACGATTCTAAATTATAATCTTCAATTACTATTGAATAATCAGATGTTTCACCAAATCTATTACATAATATACACATGAAATAACTCTTATTAAATTACATATACACATTTTTAAAAGTACATAAAATTTTATTTCACTAATAAATTTTGATTTTGTTCATATTTTTTTTTTGTTTTTTTGTTATTTTTGAATTATTATTTATTGTAAAACTTCTTTTTACAATCACGGGTTAATAATTATCATTAAATCAATATTTTAAATTAAAAAAAGTTAAAAAAAAATTAGATGAACTCTAGTTTAAACCGATGTGCTTTCCCTTGTAAGATCCAAATATTTCATTAATTAAAATTTTATTTGGCTATAACTCTGGAACCAATGAAAATAAGTACCATTTATATCGTTAAAAATCTCTCAACGAGGGCTTATTACTGCAGTTAAGAAAAAGTCCAAAATCCAAATTTTTGGGGATTTTGGGCTTCTTTGGACACTTTTAGTTCAGTCGATTGCATTCAAAAGGGGAGGTGCACAACTAGATTTTACAACAGTCCTAAATACAAAATTTCATCATCCTACCGCTAATCGTTTTTAAGCCGTGCAAGATACCTATATTTTTTGTACGTATGTACCAAAAACATTTTCTAATTTGTACGTACGAACAGAAGTCACGGCGAAACTAGTCAAAATGGATAATTCCGTTGAAATATGAAACAGAAATTTTTCGCGATCACAATACTTCCTTTACCTCGTACTAGGAAGTAAAAACGATGTTATTGTAGTAGAAACCGAAAGATTAATCGTGCTTTACTGTTGATAATACAATCTTGGTAATCGCATTCACTATTTAAATGTATTCTAATCATAACAAAAGTCAGTTACAATGTTTCAAACAGAAAGTAGTCAAACTAATAAACGAATTATTTGATGGTACATATTTACAAGAAACATGTACGTCTTCTATCGACGTATCGATCTCGCTCAAATCGTCAAGAAAAAAAGTTACATTCATAATAACGTTACGGATTCCCTAGCCTGGTGTTCATTTGCGTTAGAATTCATTACATATTCATTTTTCCTGTGGACCTAAACGGTACAACCTTGCAATGTCCTTGAAAAAAATCTATCTGGACAAACCGTGATTTTCTGTAAACGCGCATATAAATTTATACCAATTAACTTTTATAATAAGTCAGAAATATTTGACTCGGTTATAATTTTTGTTAACATTTAAAAATATTCTTCAAAGTTAAATATATACTTGAAAAAATAAATAAAAATGATTTAAATATTATTTTTGGATACATTTTATTATTACAAAAATATATTTGGATTAAAAATATGTGAAACTTTGTTAATGACTGTATGTGCGTGTGTGTGCGCGCGCGTGTACATAATTTTTTTTACTGAAATTAATCTTTACAGGGAATTCACATGGTAAACAATCTATCAATGTAGATCATCTCTATCATTATAGATGAGTTCTTGGATGGCGCCACTGAAAAGCTATATTGAAATAAGACAATAAAATTATAAATAAAATCTAACCATACTTAACCTACGCTCGCTAGTCAAGGTTAGCGAGCATAAGTTAAGTTTGTTTCGATTATATTTATAATTTTAATATCTTATTTCAATATAGCGTTTCAGTGGAGAGTAGAGCCCTCTAACAACTAACTTCAGCGGTAGATCCCCTACTACATTAATACCCTTCTTCAGATTGGTATTATTCATTTTTACTGTTAAATTATTTTTATGTCTTATTATGTATTGGTTTCACAAAAAAGTGAAAGTATAGAATATTTATACACTAATAATATCATTGAAAACATTACTAAAAAACTTATAATAAAGAAATAATTAAACCAGCATACAAACCTAAAAATCACATAATAAAATATCTAAATAATAAAAAATAATGAAAATAAATAATCTGTGTGGAATTTATAAAACAAAATTTAATTATAGTAATGGTATTTATAAAAAAAAAAAAACAAAAAACAAATAGATCCTTTAAAACTAGATTTTCGAACATTATAGAAATTACAAAAAAAATAATAAATTAGGTTTATTTAATGTGGCAGACCATTTAATAAACAATAAACACTTTATTTTATATTAATACAAAGTTTGAAATACGAGAAATTAATAAAGATGACATAAAATTAAATATATAAAAAAATACTACATATATAAATACAGACATAATTTCAGTTTGATAAAGCACCAGACAGTGTTTGTGAGAGACAGTTTTACAAATACTGCAAGAAAGCAGTACTCATATAATAAATAATTAATATTCAATTTTCATTATTTTAGTATTGTTAATTTTAATGTGCAGTTTAATTAAATATTTTAATTATGACTGAGGATGTGGGATCTTGCAAAAGTACTAAGCGTTTGTATTAAGCGGGTTTATATTATTAGAATTTTAAATATATATACTTATGTGTGTGTGTGTGTGTGTGTGTGTGTTTGTGTGTTGTGGGTACAAGAATGAATGTGTGAGAGCATTTAGGTGTTTTGTGAAACTTATTTCGAAGAAAAATATAATCAGCAATTGTAAGCTTCAAAGAAATTTTAACAAAAATAGCTCATACTTTTTTTCAGTACAATCCTTTACAAATAAAAAAAAAGTTTGGATAAAATGATTGCAAAATTTATTATTGAAAAACGATAATTCTATGTTAAGAAAGCTTTACAATTGTACTCTCAAATAAATTAGTCCTTTTTATATGTTAGTGTTCTTTTAAAAAAAAATAAATAAAAAAGAAAATACAATGAAATAACTCAGTTCAGGTATTTTTATGTTCAATAATGCAAGATCTGGGTATGTTATGCAAAGTTTAAGAACCATTAATCATTGTGATTGAAAGATTTGTGGTAGTTCTATAGTATTTAGTTCCTTTGTATAAAAGACAGAAAAGACTCTCTGAGATGGTGAGGGTGCAACAGTAATTAGGGATACTGAAACAAGTTTTAAACTTTCAACAGGGATTTCTGACTAAAGAGAATTGTTTATCTTTGAAGAAAATCTCTTACTTGCACCTATCTGTACCACTTTTCCCTTTATAACTAATCCTCTTGGAACTGAATTCACTGTAATTAAGATTTAAATTTATAAAATGGTGATTTAAGCTCAATTATAAACTTATTTGGTAATAATTCTGTTTAATTTATTATTATGATGAATGCAAATAAATTATAAATGAACAATACTGAAGCTGAAAACTTTTTTGAATTTTTTCAGTACGTATTAATTATAATATAAAATTATTTATAAAAAGAAGGCTTGACCTATTTTTTGTTAGAATATTAGAAAAAGAAACACTCTTGCTAAAAGGAGTTGGTATGATGCGTAAAAACTTTCTTCTATGGTGAAAACTATTCTGAATATATGAAAATAAACTAATGTACTGACAAATTGATGAATGCAGCATATGATGGATTGATAATTTCCAATGTACAGTACTCAATGATTTTTAGTAGTTATTAACGATTCAAAGTTTTCTTTCAGTTCAAAATAGATTTTTAAGCTACATAGGAAAGCCATTAGATTTGAAATTAATAAAATATAAAAACAAGCAGAGAGTCTTTTAAAGTTATATATATATATAATGTATATTCCTTTACTGTTTCTTACATATATTAAGTGCCATAACTATTATTATTGTGTGCAATGCGAAACAAGTCATAAGTCATTCCCAGAAACATGCATTCATTAACATATCATTCCATGTCATCCCATTCCAGACATACTAGGGAAACTGATGAGTGAAGTATTTTCCAACTGTCTTCTTCACTCACCAAAATATATGATAGCATATCAGTACACTATGCTCATCGAAGTGCAGGTGATATTCAGACCTATCAAATGACTCTTCACCACTAGACTGGTGTATATTGAACATCAATACTCTAGAGAAAGTAGTTAAGATCATTGCCTAATCAGATGCTTTACATGTTTCACAGCCATAATAGTGTAAAGCAACAAATAAACATACACATTTTTGTAGTGAAGCAATAAGTTACGTACATTGCTATACAAGTAATATACATTGCTATAACTCAGAGAATTATTATTTATTTATGAAGCAGTAATTAATTGTAGACAGAAAACTTCTGTAGAAATTAGGCAATTATAATTATGATATAAGAAATGGAACAAGTAGATTTACGTTATCAGCACCTATGTATGATGCTGGTTCAAAAGTCAAAATTTAAAGAAAGACAAGGGGTATTATAGTTTATTTTAGTGAGTATTTTAAGTTATTCTGGTAGTTTTATTCAATTTATTTTAGATTTTTTAGTTTTATTTATATTTAAAATATGATAAGGCTTATAAAATAATGCTACCCGAATGAAAATCACCTATTTGCAAGAAAGTTAAAAGTGACTTGATAAAAATAACTAAAGATATGCAAAATAACTTAAGCTAAGTTATCATTTCAAATAACTTAACTTCAGACAACATTTGGGAATATATATTGTTGTTTTCTTATCTCAGTTCATTGAACAGATTTTTTCATATATTTTGAACATAAATAATGAAATATCAAATTGTGACCCTCTTTCTTTTTTTTTGAAGTCAGTTAAAAATATTAAAGTAAATTTTAGTTAAAAAATTATTTTATGTCATTGGAAAATTCTTTAACCTCATTAATAATAGGCAAACAAACACCTAAGTTTATGGGTATTGTTCTCCACCAGATCACACCAATAAAACTTCAGTTTTACATGTCCCAACATCTTCAATATAGAATTTGTGGTGGCCTAACTATAAGACACAAACAAAAAATGGTAAAGAAGAAATCAAAAAAAATCAAAAATAAGTAGAAGGTGAAAATGATGAAATATACACAAAAGGATGACAGTGTAAAAAACAATTATACCCAGAGGTTAGGTTTAAAACTATTCAGACATTGAGTACACATCTACCGACAACATCTCAGGAGATTGGGATATTTTTACCTAAATTAAAACTCCATATTAATGATAAATGAGTTTTGTTAGACCAGATTAGATATATAAAACAATAAGATTGCTTACTTATGGAAAATGAAGAGCCACCCAAGAGCAGGCTCAGGATTCTGGGTCTTGAGAATTGTTTTCTGCCATTCCTAGCATTGTCACTTCTAGCATTTATAGCAGTCACTTCAACTAGCACTTGTAGTTGACACATTCCAAAGTACCTCCATATCAAAATATTTTTAGTATCAAGTCTTCCTAAGTTGGGATTGTTGAATAAATAGCAATGTTAATCTCCTTTCTAAAAGTAATGCTAAAAGTGGTTTTGAGAATGAAGATAGTCTGAAATGTGTCAACTATGAACGTTGAATGAAATGCTGGAATTGGCAGAAAATAACACTCAAATCAATCATGATAATCCTAACAGAAATATTGGGAAAACTGGCAAATCTGTCTGAAACAAAATATTTTATTGTAATACTTATGAATTAATAAAACTTGTGAATTATTTTATTTTAAATTAGTTTAATTTAATTATATATATTTTTTGGTAGTGGCTTGTTGTGCAGTGAAATCTATTAGTCTTGTTATAGTTAAATTTTTAAAGCAAGGTTAGGTTATGTATGCGGATAAATGCGTGCACGAACACGTGTGAGCGCGCGTGTTAGAGAATAAGAGTCTACAGGATGAATATTGAGGATAAGGGGTTGTTGACGACGATAGACGCTAGACACTATGTAAGAGGGTGGTGGAGAAAGAAGAGGGGCTATGAAGGAGAGAATTCGCTGTGTCACCACTCGGCTACCGACGGCATAGCGTCCCATCCAGATTTTATGCTGCTGACGCCGCCAGCCTTTCCTGTTCTAATCCCTTTGGTCAGACCCCTTCTAAATTGTTTCAGTCTCCCCCTGTATTCTCTATACTACTCCAATAGAAAATACGCTACCTATCATCTCGGCTCCTAACCACGTTGAGAGAGATGAGGACATCGCTGATGACAAAGCGAACCGTAGTTGAAGGTAAGTGTAGTAAATTGTTACAATGTGTGATGACAGCTAGCTTTTCATGACGTAATGAGTTAGTCTCCTTCCACTATTCTTTATCCGTTTAACATATTCTCTCATTTTGACATACCATAAAACTGAATTCATTAATATACTTTGCGTATAAACAAACAACAAACGGACCGAACGAGCAATACAATTCTTACTAAAAGTTTTTATTTTTTAATTAATGACATCTAAATTATGTAGAACGTCATGACACAAATGAAGAAACTGAAAATTAAATAAATAGATTTCATTTTAACATACTTTCTCTTATATTTTTTTAGATTAATTGCAAGGTGGTGGGATGCTTGTAAACAGAAGAATTCGATAGAAATAAACTTTGAATGGGATTCATCTCAATAGAATTACCGAATCAACATATAAATCATATTTTCACTACCTTATTACAATAAAAAGTATTAAAAAATAACAAGTAAAAGAAATAAATTTTTGATTGCATCCATACGACAAAAAAAAGAAGGAAGAAAAACTTTTGCAACGGTAAAAAAAAATCAACCAAATTTTATAACAAAACGTTTTTAAAACCTTTTCAATACGTTTTAGTTGTCTTGTCTTTGTAACCATTCTCAATGATTGATCTGTTATTCTTCACTCTGATGTCGGTTGATATTACTGCTGGCATTTTTTAAATTAGATTAGGTATTCATTGCCACTCAGTCATTCAGGATGGTCGCAAAGATAACTGAAAAAAAAAAAATTAAGAAAGATTTTAACGCTTTATTACAAAATGTAGTGCGGTTTGTCGTTACAAAAATTTATATTTTAAATTTAACAACGTCATCGAACACAGTAAACTAAAAATAATTTCACTATATCGATTGTTTTAAAATTATTAATCTATTACTGATTCCAAGCATGTATAAAAAATGTGTGTGCTGGAAATTTGCGATTATTTCCACATAAAAAGTATAATGTGATTCATAAAAAGTCGTGATTTTTAGCAGTTTTTTTTATATATTCAACTCTTTATACACGAAGAAAAAAAAAACCGATAAAATTTTTGTTCAAGTTGATTTTTAATTTTATAATATCGACATAGATAAAATATTTTGAACTAATATCACTGGGAAGTATTCTAAAATTTATATTTACAGTTTTTTTTAACTAAAAAAGGTTATTTTTATTATTTTTTTTTTTAAAGATAAACGATGTAAATGGTTGTGAAGACTTGAATTAAAATCTTGCACTTGTACAAGAAAGTACGCTGGCATTGCTGCAGGGATATTTACAACATTATTGAACAGCTGAAATACTCTAAAAAGTTGCTCGTAATACAAAGTTAAATTATAAACGAATGTTTAAAATTTCAAATTAATTTTTTATTGTTTAACTAACTTTTTATAAAAGAAAGAGTATAATAAACTTTACAAAAAAATTTAAACCCAAAAATTTAGTTATAAAGTAATAAACAAAATATGTGTATATATTAATTACAATAAAATTATAAAGCTTGTACAAATAAATATTTATGTGAATAAAAAAAAAAACTCTATGTTTTTAATCTACGCAGATACCTATAAAAATTCACCGAAGATAATCTGTAGTAATTTACTTAAAAGTATTGTAAAAAAAGTAAGTTTTATGAGTGGGAACCCTAAAACAAATAAATAAGTAGTACCATTTCGCCATGGTGTTCTGCGGATCATGGAAGCCTCTCTCTTTCATCTAGAAGGTTCCTTGTTAGAATCTTTTTTTTTTCCCTCCTCTGGGACGGACCTCCAATAAAGTGTGGCACAGCCCAGGAGAGGAGCAACGCACTCTAGTAGTATTCTAGAGTGTGGAAACACAGGAAGAAACCGGAAGGAAACAAGGGTTTTTCATCTTTATTAATCCAAATTTTTCTTTTATTGTTTTACTCATCGGGAACTCTTATTTTTATTTTATTTTATGTACTGGGGATCTTTCTTTTATTTTCTTTAAATTTTCTGCAAATCTATCTTTAATTGTATTTACTTATCAGGGAAGGCAAGCCTTTTCCTATTTTGGCCCCAAGGGCGGGGACCGGGTCATTGTCTCTTTCACTGTCGTAACAACTTAATTGTTTGCGTAAGTGTGTATGTGCATGCTTATGTGTGTTCACGCCGGATGTTCAGGAGTCCACGTGCGTTATCATCATCGCCCATCCCCACAAGCGAGGACGAACGGCGACTCAGCAGGAGACTGTTCCTTCCCCCCTCACGACTCATCCGTGTTTGTGTATGTATATAACAGTCGAAGCCTTGTGCGTTATCATCGCCGCCCATCCCCACCAGCAGGGACGTACGACGACTCATCAGAAGGCTGTCCCTACCCACCGACACCGCCGAATCCACAGAAATTCCATGTAACACACCACCCGGAGAGCTTCTAGATCTTGAACATCATGCTGTTCAGGATTGTAAGCCAGTTAGCGCTGTCCTAGTATCTGAGACGCTTGTCCTCGTCCTCATTGAGTTTAATGACAAGCCTGGCATATCCCTCGATCTTCATCTAATTTTGTGAGGATTCCAGCATAAATTGAATCAAATTGTCTGGCGAGATACTGTCAATGCCTAATATCCTCCTCCGGTTGACCCATTTGGGACACTCGAAGAAAAAATGCTCCACAGTGTCTTCTGCAGGGCAGTAAGCGAACCGCGGGGAATCCCGACGTCCGAAGCGGTGCAGGTTGGCGTTGGGGCAACTGTGCCCTGTCAATAACTAGGCAAAAAAGTAACCCACCTCTTCGTGTTTTCTGGTTGTCCACTTGTGCAAGTCTGTTATAAGGTGTCTAGTCCAGGCAGCTTTCGGTTCCGTACGCCACCTTTCTCTCCATTCAGCAATAATCATTCATTTGGCCTCTTTCTGACCAACGCTCAGGTAACAAAGGGAACGTTCTCTGATTAATTAATCAATGGGGGCCACACCCGTTAGTACACATAGTGCCTCGTAGTTCATGGTTCTATTAACCACACTTCTCAGGAGTGGTCGACCTGAGATTGTACAAGACTACACTTCATTCACATTCATACACATC
>JAAAKQ030069794.1:0-34277 GCA_010016005.3 Zanna intricata | reverse complement strand
AAACCCAACCACCAAAGAACACCGGTATCCACGATCTAGTATTCAAATCCATATAAAAATAACTACCTTTACTAGGAGTATCCAAGGGTACCTGATAACATTGTTTGCACACTCTTACCATTTATGGCCACCTCTGATGAAATTTCAGCAGTTGTCACCTTCCATAGGGTCACGAACAGCTTGAATGTTGTCTTCATTTACAGTGGTCTGCGGACAACTATCGTGACTTTTTTTTCCTTTTCATCATGGCCAGTTCAAAATTTTTTAGCCCTCTCAGACACTTTAGTTTTTAACAGGATAGCATCTCCAAACTGTGCCTGAATCAAATCAGAATTTCAATGGATTTGACACCTTTGTTGATGAGAAATCTGATTATAATTCGTTGCGCAATAGATGGTGGTACCACTTGTTCAGACATTCTGCTACTGACATGGGAACATAAACTATGGGCATGGCTAGCTGATTGCTTTCCTCCACAGGTATCCAACTATCTGCAGCGCCCCACCATTTTCACTGCTCTTCCCCACTCTACATGGTAAAATTCTGATTTATATTTGAATGACTCTCGTAATAATCAAACCTAGTTACCACAGTTCTCTTACATTAAAGATGCATGTTGAACCAATATAGTGATGTGGTTAGTCACCATCACTTAATAAAGTCAGATGTACAATGGTGTGTAGTCTAGGAACATGTTACTCTTGCCACAGTTTTTCTTTCAAAATCAGATCAGTTGTTGTTTCTTGACCAACATTGCACTCTAAACATTCAGAAACATTGATTCTTATTAAACAGGCTTATGGTAATCTTATGTGATTGTATTGTGAATCTCTGGAAAAAATTTCTGTTTTGTGAATCTGTGAAAAAAATATCTTTCTTTATAGATTATTTTAGAATTGGTTTTCTAAATTTAATTTACCATTATATTTTACCACTTAATATATATAAACTGCACGCAGTTTCCAATTTAAAAGGAAACAAAACTGACTTTTTCATACATAAAAATTATTTTACTGTTTTGGAAACCATTCCCAGAATGTTTTTTTAATTTATATCTTTTTCAGGTTGTTAGTGATGTACTTTTCTGCCTTGCTCAGGACATATAAATTATTCATAGTTTAGCATTTCTATAGTGGAAAAAAGAATTCCTTCTGAGCTAGAGTTGCAATATAGGTGGATTCTTGTATCCAGAGATGTAGTTTTAGAAAATTGATTTAGTATCAGTTTCCAGAACGCTGTAGCTGGTAAACAGCTAGTTTATAAGAAGAATGGTCACTTGCTTACCGATCATTTAATGGTCATAGCTGTGACATCTGATCCTGTAAAGGTTTTCTTGAAAATGGCTTATAACCGGATTAAATTCTTAATTTTTCTTAGGGTATTCTCAAATGCTTCAAGGGGTTATCATCATCTCAGTAAAATGTTTTTTTTTACATATTTTTTTTTTTTAAAGTATAATGTTATTTAAAGAAAAAAAAGAATGTTTTATTTTAAGTAGCAAATGACTTGTTCTTTGTTATAAATAGAATTTAAAAATGTTACTTCTGTTGCTAAATTAAGTTAATCAATGTCAACTTAGAAGCCAACGTGATAGTGATTACTCATCCATCAATACTGAGTAGTGTCTTTACTGTATTTATATTTTTTAATTGTAACCTGAGAAATTTATTGTATAGAATTTTCAATGTTCAAAATTATATACAAAATATTTTGTGTTAGATTTAGATATATGAGTTATAGTGTTAAATTAATTAATTTTAAAAAAATTATAAATCGACATTTTATTTTAATAAACAATCTAGAAATTATTTTTCGTTTATATTAAGTAGATTTAAAAAATTAAATTAATTTCATTGTAGTATTTTTTGTATTGTAGCTACTTCTTACTTTGGTTATAAATAACACTGATGTTTTATCTTCATAATGTGATACAAAGTGGGAGTGATGTCAACCAAGATTTTATTAGTAAAAAAAGAAAATGTAAAAAGAGAAATTTAATTTTTTTTTTTAATAAATCAAATATATTTTTAGTAGTATATGTTTTATTGAAGTGAACTGTGTACTATCTGATTCAACAACTAAGAACATACTTATTGATGATGCAAGTTCAAAGCTCATATCTATACCTTATTTCTGGGTATGTTGAATCAGTTGATTATACATTTGTGAATGAAAGGACTTCATTATAAAATGTCAGTTATTGTCATCTGACTCATCACAGGTAAAATGTATACAAACTGATATGGAATTTGATAAGTCCTGTTATAGTATTGTGGTTTATAAGTTACATATATCTGCATAGTATAACATGATATTTGCGTAGTTCATACAATAATTAGACTGCAGTTCATTGAGTCTGTTGGTACAATTATTATTTTCATATAGGTCATTCATAATTGATTCAGTGAATATGAGATTTATATTAAAATCACTGAAGAAAACATCTGTTACCTAGTAACACTAAATCGGTTGGTTCATTTTACGTAAAATTAAAGTTGCAGTTTTGTTTATCTTATTAGATTTTAAATAATATATTTATTTTATGAAATAATTTTAAAGTGCGTTTTACTCTTGTGATAATTGATTTTTATTGAATATATTCATAGTGGCATTCATTTCCCAAAATTTAAAAACAATATATTGTTAACTGGATTAATGAATATATGAAAGTGCTGTTGTAAAACTTTTTAATCGTACAACTTGTTTTTAAACCAATTTTTTACAAGCATTAAATATTATTTCAGTTTTAATGCAGTTATAATTAAAATTACATAAGTATTCATAAATAAATTTTCAGTTTTCCTTTTTTATTATATAAATTATTTTGTAAAGTATAATGTTTTTACATTCAGTATTCATACAGTGTGTTTTCATCTTCCAGTAATATTATGAGTATAGTTTTTGGAAGATTGAAACAATTATAGAATTAAAAATACCAACTGTTTCAACATTCTGGGTAAATTTAGTACATCTTTATGAAAATAGTAGTTAGGTTTGTTTAGTAAATATATACTATTCATGTTATCAGTCATTTTATTATGTAGTTTACATTAGTGCAAATGATAAATTTACAGAAGTTATAATACTACATTTATTTATTAAAATTTGGCTACTATTGTGATAATTATTAGTTTATGGTTAGTTTTATATTTAAATTTTCATTTCTTATTGTAAAAATTTGAATTTTATTCTTATCCGTTAATGAACTAGTTGTATTTTAATCCTTTATATCTGATTTCTCTTCTTTTTTTTTCTTTTTTTTGTAAGTGCTTATTTAAATTTTAGTTTGACGTTTCTGATTTACTGATATTTTAATTAATTCAATAGATTGTAAATACTACTTGCTCGTGGCATGAACAGCTGCATTGTAGTCGCTTAAATCAACATTTCCGTGTTTGTTCTGAGCATATTAAAAAAAAGGTCATTGTTTTAGAAGGTTTGAAATTAATGATTCCATTTTTTTTTTAAATTAATGTTTGTTAAAAAAATGTAAATGTTGCTAAGCTAAAAAGAGATTAAAATTTAATTTTTTTTTTAGTGATTGAAGATATATATTTTTGCCATTACCACAGTGATCAGCCGTGAACTGACAACATCTGGAATGTTTCAGAGTTAAAGGTGTAAAGTAAAAAAGAAGTGCCAACCCGAGGAAAGCCAAATTTAGTAAGCTCATACCTTTAGATGGCAATTAAACAACATTAAGTTCAGTTTCACTGCTTGCTCTTGGCATCTATCAGTGACTAATGACCACCATAGTAAGAAATTCTGTTAAAAAAAAAAAAAAAGGAAAAATTCCAGACCTGTTAGTGAAAATGAGTAATGAATGTGTGATATTTTCACCAAGCAGAATACACTGACGCGTAGTTAAAATCCTAGATTTAAATGTAAATGGTACTTAATGAGTCGCATTCACGAGAAAAAAATATCAGTTTTCATAAGTAAACTCTTTTATATGATAAATTTTAATTTAATTTAAACTGCCAACATTTTTTCTTTAATTGACAACAATTTTTCTTTAAAATTGAAGAAAAACAATGTTGTAACTTAATCTTTCATACAAAATTAATTATAGATGCAGTAATAAAAAAAAAACCTACGCTGTCTTGCGGACATTCACATACACAGGGTCAAGCAGTGTAATGTGAATATGTTATCCAAGCTGATGAACTTACCTTTAAGGAAAATATTCTTACCATTCAGATTTAGTTCCGTGTAAATGTTTGACACAGTACATGGCTATTCTGAATTTTTAACTTTTATTATATAAACTCATATAATTTTAAAACTTCAATATTTCCTATGAAAGAACTGATAATCTCCAAAAAGGTGTTCTTCAGTAAAAAAAATAAGAATGGATCCTTAAATTAAGAATATCTTCCTTAAACTTTTAATATTTAGATTATTTTAGTAATTGGACAAAAGTATCAAACCAAAAAGTAGTGGTACAGTATTTTTAATTAATGTTCAATAAAATGTATGTTTTCTTTTATTTTACTTTTTGTATAGTCAAATAACATGATAGTCTCATTCATCAGATATAAATAGCAAAATATGACTACTATGTTGCAATTTTGTTGTTCACAACATCAGTCTCATTAAAAATACTTATCATTTTTTAAAAATACCTAATCAGTTCTTAAAACTATATTCAGTTATGACTAAATACTGAATTGAAACTGACTGACACAGAATTTGTATTTACAGCACAGTGTAGTACAGTTATACTAATTGGGAAGGTTTCTGAATGACTACTCTGTTTTAATGAAATGACATGATCCTATTGTAAGCAGCAGGAGCTCTATGATTAGTTTAAGGTCATCATGTGATACACTGTCGGGTGGAAAGTAGGTAATTTTTTTTACCAAACTTAAGCCATTTTCTGCAACTTCATTTTACTCCAGTTAAAATAACCGTTATAATTTGCGTACAAATCATTGAATTTTTTAAAGCCAGTTTAGTTATAACTTGTCATGTAACATCTTCAAAATGGACTCAGAAGACAATCTTTATATTATTATTACAACTATTATTATTTTACCTATACAAAAAACAAGTGCTGTAGAAACATAATTTGTATAAATAATATATGTGTAAAAAATAACACTGATTTCAAAACATTTTGACAAATGTATATTAATTTCATCTAATTTTTTTTATTATGATAATTTACAAGATGATTTAAAGGAATTAAAAACTTCATAAAGAAACTAAATGAAAGTAACTCTTCTAAACTGTTTTAATAATATTTTAATTTTTTTATTAGAACATTTTTAATTTTACAAGATATTTCATATTCTGAATTTCTGACAACCTAGTGATTTCTCTATACAGCTCAGCCTTGTTATACTGTAGTTTCTGATATAGGGCAGGTAACTAATATTCCTATATTAAGCAAAAAAAGTTTTAATGAATAAAATTAAATTAATTCACTTGATGAATTAATAAAACAAAGAAAAAAAGTGAATGTTAAGTAGCACAACAATTCATCTCTTTAACATGACCAGTATATTTTAGGAGAAAAATGCATTAGTTCTTCCTTTGAGCCTTTCTCAACCCAGATTCAGTGGCCATCTTTTCAACAAATGATTTTTATCTTTCAGGAAATACTCTGCCAACTGAATTTTTATCCCAGCCAAATCCATTTTCATGCTACCCAAACTGTGGTAAATAATAGTCTTTTCCATTCAAGTTTTTCTCTGTGTAATCTGAAGTGAGTGGAAACATTCAAAATTTTTCCTTTGAAAGCAGATAATCCAGAAATCAAACTTCTTAATGAAAGCATGAACTTTGTCAATAAAATGTCTTTATCATGTCCTTGTAAATTCACATTCAGGTCATTTAAATGAGAAAATACATCAGCTAAGTAAGCCAACAGCAACATATTCTCTTTATTCTATAAAAACATTGAGAATTTTGTTTGTTTTTCCTGGAAAAATATTATTAATTCATTTTACAATTCTAGTAACCAGATAAACACTTTTCCCTGCGATAACCATCTGACTTATGTATGGAAAAGAAGAGATTTTTTTTCTTTTTATGTGTTTCATTGCATAGTTTGACAACAGTCTATTCTTTACTGGTCAGCTTTTAATAAAATTAACCATTTTTACAGCTTTACAAAGAATTTGTTTGAGATTTTCCAGCATATCTTTTGTGGCAAGACCATATCTGTAAAGGAAGCAGTGCATGTTCATTCCACCCTTTGTATAAGACATCTTTTAATTTTTTTCATAGATCCACTGTCCTTTCACTTTTGCACCATCACTACTTACTGCAATACATTTTATCCACTCTATAGTATAGTGTTTATTTTGCTTCATAAAAAACATCAAAAAGACATTGTCCTGTTTCATGATCAGGTGTTGATATGCAAAACAACATATTTTCTTTGATTGATCTGCCCCTATCGCATTCATATCTCAGAATACATAAGAACTGAAAAATGTTTGCCATATCTGTTGATTCATCTAATTGAATACTAAAAAATTCACTTGAATTCAGTTGATGAATTATCCAACAGTGAACATCAGCTGCTGTTTGCTTTGATACAGTGTTGCTAGAAAGCGGATTTTTTTTTTCAGTTTTTTTTTTGCTTCCACACCTATTAAAATACTGTCCATACCAATTGAAGAAGGCAATATGAGGTTTTGTGCGATTGTATGGGGTATGGATATCTTAGCTACTCTTAATGCTATGAAATAAGATACTTTAACTGTACATTTATCAGTATGGCTTGATTTACAAATAGAGGCCTGTTGATTTCTCAAAGTATACAATTTCTTTTGAAAAATTCCAAGGGTTTGCATTTATGATCCAGGTGTGTACTTTCCACATATCAAATTAATTTTGATGGCTTCATGCTTTCATCGGAGAGAACTTGAAAGCTAACAACACACTATGCCTTTCCATCCAATAAAGTAAAACCATAATTTAAATAACTGTCATTATACAATCTTCTCTTTTTACCAATTGATTCATTGGATGTAGATGGCCTACTTTGTTTTTTCACAAATTTATCCATTTTGCATAAGAATCTTAATTGAAAAAAATCACTTACACTAAAAAACCGAAACTTCAGTTATTATTTTCAATAAAACTACGATTTAAAAACTTAAATAAAGACATCTGTCACACTTTGCATTCAAAACTAACATGTATGTAACATGTAACTAACTAATCATGTACAATCATGATGCTCTCACAATGAATATTATGCAATCAAACCAAATCGCTAAATAGTCTTAACTAGGTTTCATCATGTTGTGGTGGGGGAAGTTGCAAAATATTTATTTTTTTACTGCTTGGGGCAGGAAGGTTGAAAATCAGTCTTTATACATTCTGCACTTCAATACAATAGCCTGTATATGCTAGTAGCATAATTCATAATGTAGTTAACTGTTAATGCAGGGAGGGTAAACATTCATAATGATTAGGCACAAATTAGGTGTCTGTTATTACAAATGGTTTTCTTTATAGTCCTGAATTTCTTAAATAGAATCGGTATTTCACACTTGATGTCATCTCTGAAAGGTTTTTATGTATTTTTAGGGGTATAATACATAAATTTA
Source organism: Zanna intricata (assembly GCA_010016005.3). NCBI lineage: Eukaryota > Metazoa > Arthropoda > Insecta > Hemiptera > Fulgoridae > Zanna > Zanna intricata. Next base: position 26,709 of record JAAAKQ030069794.1, on the reverse strand, counting down.
TCAGTACACATCTCAGAACAAAAAGCTGTTTGCAACATGGATTTCAGCCGGCCTCTGTGGCTGAGTGGTAGCGTCTCAGCCTTTCATCCGGAGGTCATAGGTTCGAATCCCAGTCAGGGATGGCATTTTTCACACACGCTACAATTCATTCATCTCATCCTCTGAAGATATACCTTATCGGTAATTCCGGAGGTTAAACAAAAAAAAAAAACATGGATTTCATATGTCAGTTACTGGTCAACATTAAGCAAAGCATATGGTGTTGTCTTTGGACAGTACCAAAGGATGAATCTCTTATGTACATTATCAGTGATAATCTTGGTAATAATCAAGACAAATGACAAACCTTAGTTATTGTGAAACTTTCTTGCTTTTGAAAGTTCACTGACAGAAATTTATGGAAAATGCTCTCAACTCAGTCATTACACTGGTCTTCTGTGACCAAAAATGTCCACTCTTTGTTGAGTTTATGGTGAAAAGAAGTAATAAATGTTGACCTGTTTTGTAAAATGATTAAGGTATCTAGATGTATAATAATACATCTAATTTAGACATTTTTGTTATTTAAGTTTTTTAAGTAGACATTGCTTCCTCCCGTACAGCCATCAATATTAGCCCATTTGTAGAAGAAAGACAGCATAGTAGCAGTGAACCCACCAAAAACATTAAATATAATTTAAATTTAAAAAATTACATTTATTTTAGAATAAACATGCTTATCTCTTGAAATTATCAGCCAGAAACAATCATTTATTTTCAAAATTAAAAATATGTTTTGCTTACCTTGATAATGTAATTATGTTCAGCATTAGTAGTTGTCATTGACAGTATTTGAGGTTTGCACTTTTGGATAAATTTATTATAAGCTATTATACATTTTATATTAAAGCTTTTTTATCTCTGTTGAGATATATATATATATACACATACATGAGGTTTGTCCCAAAAAAACATCCACCCTACTTTAAAATCTCCATACCTATGTTCATAGCGAACTCTGTGAAGTGCAGGTGTTACCAGTAACTTCTCCTGAACTAACCAGATGCCACAGTTATCAACAGAATGTATTAATTCGTGCATAGTGCATCTTTGTTTAGAGTGCTTTGTTGATGTTCATCGGAGTTTGTAATTGCTGAAAATGACGTAGAGATCAGATCAATGAATTTGCATTAAGTTTTGCTTCAAACTTGAAAAAAGTTGTGCAGAGACTATTGAAATGGTGCAGAGAGCCTTTGGAAACTAATTTATGGACAAAACACAAATAAAGGAGTGGTACAAGCAGTTTAAAAATGGCCACACATCTGTTGACATTAAACCATGCCAAACCAACCTTCAACTACAATAACACAATGTCGAGCTTGTGCACCTTGCAATTGGAAAAGATTATCCTTTGGACATAGGACAGGATTAACTAGAAAGTGATCTTGGAATTCTGAAAACAAGTGTTTGGAAAATTCTAATCAATAATTTGGAAATTACTGCATTTGTTTGAAATTCATGCCAAAATTGCTTTCAGTGGAGCAGAAAAACCTTTGCGTCGAAGTCGCTCGTGATAACTTGGAAACAGTTGCTAATGATGAAAATGGGCTTAAAAAAATAATTACTGGTGATGAATTGTGGGTTTATGGTTTTGGTCCCGAAACAAAACAACAGTCTTCACAATGGAAGCTTCCATCCAAACCAAAAAATGCACGTCAAAGTCTGAGTGATATCAAGGCAATGTTGATTGTGAAGGTGTTGTGAACCATCAATACGCTCCAACATGTCAGACAATTAACAAAGAATTTTACCTTCAAGTTCTGAGAAGATTGTGTGATGCAGTGAGGAGAAAACGGGCAAATTTTTGGGCGATCGGTAACTGGCTTCTTCATCACGATAATGCGCCAGCAAGTTCATCAAACCTCCGTACAACAGTTTTTGGCAAAACACCAAATTAGGCAACTTTGCCAGCCTCCATACAGTCCTGACATAGCCTCTTGCAACTTTTGGCTGTTTCCAAAACTGAAAATTCCATTCAAAGGGCACCAGTTCCACAACATAGAGACGATTCAGAAGAATGTGACAAGAGCACTTAAGGCCATTCCAAAACCTGAATTCCAGAACTGTTTCAGAAAGTTGAAACGCAGATGGGAGCATATCGTACAATCAAATCAGGATTACTTTGAAGGATGCAACTAGCTGGATGATGAAGAATAATATCAGTGCGGAGAATTCAAAGTATGTTGGATTCTTTTGGGGCACATCTCGTGTATATGTATATATTGTCCCTTTTTTTTATATGTTTTAAGTTTCAAGAATTATTTAAAATATGCTTACAAAATTTATTACATTCAAGAGAAACTGGAAATTCAACAAGGTTATTTAAAGGCTAGTTTATTTTGGATTAGTTCATTTTTTTATTTATTTATTTTTTTTTTTTACTTTATTATATTTGAATTCAATGTCCCAAAAAAAAAAAAAAAAAATAGACAAAAAAGATGTTTAAGTAAGGAAAAAGTCAGTTTGCCTGTTATAATTTATGTGAACAAATATCTTTTTAAAAATATATACAAAGAAGCTTAGTATAACAATTAGCTGCTGCATTCTTTTTTTATACTGTTTTAGACAGTGAAGAAATGCACAGAAAAAACTAAATGATATAAGACTTTTTCATCTCATTTCTTCACTAAGAAGAAAAATTTACTAGTCAGTAGCTAGCTTGTAACCACTCCTTTGTAGTATTAAAATAAAATTAACAGATATAATCTTAACGTAAATGTAATTACTGTACATTCAAGCAGTTAACAATTTATGGATTCTTAATTTCTATAGTGACAAGAATGTTGAAGATAATAAAATAAAGTAAAATCAATTTTACAAGTTTTTCTTGCATAGCTTCAAAATTTCAACACAATTTATAGGCATCAAAATATAGAACAATCTTTCCTTAAGTAGTTTTCTGAAAGGAACTTGTAGTTTTTCAGTACAGTATATTTATGTACTTAGTACAACTTTTTTTTTCATCATAATTTTATGATGTGGTTTTATCCCTTTTCTCCATGATATACATAGTTGTTCATACTGTACTTTTGCATGTGAAGTAGAAATATAAAAACTAAATGAATTTGCAGTTAGAATAAAATATTATTGTTCAGTCCCAGTTTTAATAAAATAATTATAGCAACTCTTGAAGTTAAATAATAAAAATTAGCTTTCCTTTCAGAAACTATTTAAGGAAATTGTTCTGTAGTTTGGCTTGTTAATTGTGTTGAAATTCTTGAAGGTATGTAAGAAAACATGTTCAAAATTGCATTTTATTGTTTTCACTACTTGGTTATATCAATAATTACATTTACTAGTTAACAAGGCGAGATGCATTATTAGGAAAGTTTATCAATTATTGTTGTGTACAGTCACGTTCCAGTGGTATTAGTAAAGTAATTGCGACTTTTGCTGTGAGATTATATTAATACTCTGGTCTCCTTTCGTGCATCCAGAGTGCTTCAGCTTTCTGAACAATCATTGGTGTTTAGGACTGTGACTTGCGTGTGTACCAGTTACAGCTATGAAGGCAGTATTGTCTGTGGCTCTAGTAAGTGCGATTAGTTATAAAATAGATTTGTCAGTGTTGTTCTCGAAAGTAAAAGGCGTTGATTTTGACAAGTGTTGACCTCATCGTGGTTGAAAGGTGGCAACGACTCCTGGTCATAAGTCGCTGTGACGAGCAAGGTCGCATTTTTAGACCTAGTCCTGCTTGCATTCTTTTAAGAACAAAGGCCATAATCTGTGGTTTCTTGACTGATCCAGTAGTGGCCAACAGACACAAAGAGTGACAGGGGAATACAGAAGGTCCCCGGCTGCCTGTAGCTCACTGCGGGCAGTTGTCAAGTTTGTGGGTTTGCCCAACCAGTCTTGTAGGTAGGCAGACGGCGAGCGATCTAGTTAGTCAGGTTAGTTGTCATGACAGAGATTATGCAGGTGGTAGGGAAGCCCTGGCGTAAGAGGAGGCCGACACCTTTACTGTCGTCCTCCTCCACTTTAGAAGACGAATTTGGCTCAGCAATGGATGTAGGGCCATCCACCCGGGACCCTGGCGGCATTCTAAAAGCCTTCCAGGCTGCTGCAGGCAGACGTGGTAGTTCTGCCCTGCTCTGGAAGAAGATTCAGGAAGATTTGATGTGTTTAGAGGAGTTTTTAGAAATTCGCTGAAGTGTCAGATCAATTTTTGGTCAGATGCGAAAGAGGATCGATTTCTTGGCCGCTGTGCGGCCAAGAAATCGATCCTCCTTCAATGCATCTTCTTTTAGCTATTGTCAGAGGTTACAGAACGGTCTTGAGAGAGGCTGTCCCTGTTTATCGCCGGCACAAAACCAATTGATATCCTGGGTACAGAGCGTAGCATGCAGTATACCTCTAAGATGTTACTCCAGGGCATATGCGTGAAATAGAAGACCAAGGTTTTGACTCTTGGCAAAAAAGGTGGAATGATTCTTCTACTGGTCGATACACGCATGGTATCTTCCCCGATGTGTGGCATTTGACAGCGATTAGGTGGGTTTCCCCCAATCGGTACATCACACAGTTTCTGTCAGGACATGGTGCCTTCAGGCATAGCTTGGTTAGGTTTGGATTGGTGGATTCTGGACTCTGTCCGGAATGTAGGGTTGACAACACTGCGGAACATGTCCTGTACGTTTGTCCCCGATACAAGGCTGAACGTATCAGAGTTGTTAGAGAACTATAGAAAGTGAACTCTTTTTTTGGATCAGTGGGTCAACTGGAAGACCAGCAGTGAGTAGACAATTGTGGCTGACTTTCTTCATTTTCTGGTTCTGTGCAGATCTGCTGAGGTAGTGTAGAACCCTGGGTGGCTAGGGCACGCCGGGGCAGCTGATTGACCAGAGGTAGGCGCTTTGGCACTGTAGCCTCTGTTAGTTTTGTTTTTGGTATCAATGGAGGTCGTGCTCCGGAGTATATCTCCCATGCTTCTGGGCGCGATCATAGTTTGCGTTTGTAAACTTGTTAGAAACGGAGTGCACCCTGTAAGGGAGATAGGGAATGCAGTTCAATTTGCAATCAACTTTATACTGTCTAAGCGGACCTCAAAGTTGGTGCTGGATGGGAGTTGACAGCTCTCAAACAGGCCAGACCTGGGGTCCTCAAGGACATATTATATAAATTGATAAGTGCACTCCTTTCTATAAACTGATGTGGCATGATTGTAAAAACACGGGTAGAATAACATTGTTGCTGATAATTGGTTAAAGCAGGCAAGGGGGGTCTTTGTGCTTCCGCGACAGTCCTAAAATTGTTTTTAAGTGGGTGGTTTCGCAGTGTCCCATGTCTTCATAGAAGGCATTGAACGCCATCAAAATTTGTCCTTACTATCAGCTGATGTGAATGTCCCTCGAGGCATTGATATCGGCGACATCTCCCCAAGGTCGGTTGATGACATTGGTGTTATCAGACTGAGGCAAAAAGAGACCTCCGCTAAAGCCCTTCAGGGCTAGGAACGGAGGGGGTGGTGTGACAACCAGTAATGTCACTTGGCGGGCGTGATTCTCGAATGGGGGGGGGACTCAAGATATGAGATTATATTGCTGTTTTAAACATCTTTGTCTGTGTGTCATGGTTGCAGACACATCATAATATTGTTACATGATACATTACATGTTACATAGCATTATATTATTTATTAGGCTTTATCAATATTAATTCCACATTAATGAATTATTCATGTCATTTTAATTTTTAATGTTTAATAATAAAACATCTGTTTTTCTTCTACTTAATTACAGCTATTTTTGTATAAATAATTTCTTTTGCTCTGTTTTGAAGAGAAATATACTCCTCATAATAAATATGAAATAGTTGATTTCAGCAGATATGTTATTAAAAGAGAATTTCTTAAATATTTAGAATTATAAGGAAATACTTAATAAACAAAAAATACAATTTTTATTGTGAGGAACTGAATTCTACTGCTAGTAAGGAAACACCAAGGAAAATTATAAAATTATGGATTTTCAGTTCAGGAAGTGTAAAAACAATAGACTGATTTTCTGTGAACAAGATGATGTAATTGCAAAACCTGCGTTTAAATTCTTAGGTATCTGAGAAAAAGTGTACAAAAGTAATTGGTGGTACATTTTAGATGAAACTTGGGTGCACACACATTATATGGTAAAAAAGTGCTGGCAAAGTGATAATGTACCAGGTGTTTTTGTTGATAGTAGTGGCAGTGCTGGTTTAATTGTGGCTCATGTGGGTAGGGACATGGGATTCATAGATAGTGTTTTTTTTTTAATGTACAATTCCAAGGATAAAACAGAAGATTATCATAAAGAGATATATAATGAAAATTTTTTAAAGTATATTGAAAAGAAGTTATCCCAGGTATACTAAAAAAATTGTATTTTAGTTCTAATATTTTAAATGAACAAAATTTCTTGTTTAGAATGGATCAACAAGCATGTCACTTAGTTCATTAGGACTAAACCCAGATTGTACTGTTGTCTTATATCTTCATCTCTATCTATAGTAAAAAAAACAGCAGTGCTGCTGTCTTTCAGGATATGAACTTTGCCTTATCGACTTTTATATTAAGATTATATCTGCTTATATTATTTTAATGCTATCTGGGTGGTTACTGGCCAGTTAGTGACTTGTAAGTTTCTCTTCGATTAGTGAAGGAACAAGATGGAAATTCTTATATCACTTAGGTTTTCTATGTGTTTCTCAATTATGTAAGGCAGTATACAAAGAAGGTAGCAGTTAGTTAATGGTTAAAAATTGTTCTACAAATTATAATGTGATTCATTCTTTTAAATTTATTTTTATAATTAATTGTGATATAAAAGATTTCAGATTTAGTTTTAATGTATATACCAGTAATGTATTGTTTACCAGTAAGTTTATTCAAAACGTTCAAAAATGATTACAGAAGTGTTTCTCAGCCTATGGGGTGTACTCCCTAGAGGGGGGGGGGGTGATAACACTAAGTGGGGTGCACGAGCATATCGAAAAGAAAAAATTATTAATTTTCTGAAACCAAAACAAAATACATTCTGACATCAAGTAAAATAAAATACACATTTACACTGATTTAATACACTTATAAGTAGGATTGTATCAGTATTACACTATGTATTTAATAATTAAGTTATCAATACTAAATTAAAAACAAGTTTTCAATATTAATAATTAGTTTTATTTAATTAATTTTTATTTTAATGATTTTTTTTTTTTTTTTTTTTAATAATAATGATTAGTGACTCCCTTGGGCCTGCTCTTGCAGAGTAGTTTTTCAAACGAAGGTTTAATATTAGAAATAGAAACTCTTAGTTCCTTTTTCTATATTTAGCTGAGATCTGTATTTTGCCTTCAAAGTAGCCATTACAGAAAAACTAGTTTCACAAAGGTAGGATGTTGAAAATGTAGTATATGAAATTCTCTTGTTTTCAGTCCAGTAAGCTCATCCATCCACCCCTGCCCAAAGATTAATTTATTACTAAATTGTCTTTTGATTATGCTACTTGCCATGAATTCTATGAAGAATCTTCAGCAGTTGAGAGCCCTTCAGAAGTATTTGAAATGGATCCCTAACCCACTCATTACTTGATACCAAATTGTCATCAACAAGAAAATCTTTTTAAAATTCTTTGCCAGCGTGGCTAAATGATTTTCAACAGTTGCAAAAACAACTTTCACATGTTGTTCTTTAGCCTTATCAGTTTTAACACATTCATCCACATTTGCAAACAATTCTAGGTTTTTTTGCTTTTAATTTCTACTCCACAATTCCAATTTTCTTCAAAAAGAGCATTAACTTTATCCCTCGTATGTGTATTTGCTCCTTGGAGTTGAAGGTTCATGGTATTTAATTTCTCAAATATGTTGAACCAGTAGCTCAATTCCATCATAAATCAAAATCTTGAAACTTCTCGGCTTCCAATTGGTTTTCCTTTTCTAGAAAAATGGCGATTTCATCTCTTAATTCATAAACATGTTGCAAAACTTTACCATGCAATAACCATCCTGCCTCACAAAATAGTAACTGTACGTAACATACTCCTTGCAAAACTGTACAAATACACAGTGTACATCTTTGTTGAAGTACCATTATCTGCCTTAATACAAATAACAGGTAATAAGTGATATTGCTTTTAAAAGTACTGCTTGATAATCTCCTCCTGTGCCCCTGAAAGAGCTAACAACTCTATTAGAATAATAATTTACTCTGATTAGACAAAAAAAAAAGATTTTTAGAAACAGCAGGTAACTTCAACGTGTTAGTTTATTTTATGGAATATTGGTAAAAGTTAATGGTTTTTTTTTTTTTTTCATTAAGAAAAGTGTTGTATAAAGAAATAAATTTGTTATTTCCTGTAAATAATGAAATGTTTTTATTTGTATTCTGTAATTTGTAGCAAATAAAATTTATATTACTTTACAGAGTTAAAGAATGCATTTGAAATTGCACCTAGACTTCAACCAAATGTAACACTTGTGGCAAAATCAAGTGAAGACAAAAATAATTGGATGGCAGATTTAATTATGCTCAATACAAAAAGGTAAGACAAATAAAGTATATTTCTTACTGAACATCATTTTTTTTTTTTTTTATTCAGAAGAGAATGTTAGTAATTAGTTACGTGTAATTAGTAACTACTTATGTGTGATGGAAATTGAAGTATTGTAATATACCTCAGAAGACAAAAACTAAGATAAGGTCACAATATAAAAGCCATAGAGCATAAAAAATGTTGTTTTTTTTTTTTTTCAGTTTCTGTTACCATTATAATGATGTATCTAGTTTTTCAAATTTAATATTCTTTAAACAGCTTTTTTCCACAAATTTATATATAATTTTTTTTGTTACATTTAGGGTTAAGCAGACTGCCTAACCATCTATTATCTACTCTCTGTTAACCTACTTTTTTTTATTTTACCATGTATGTTACAGTTTTACTTAGCAGTCGGCTTTCTGGGTAGTTTTAAAAAAGATCTGCTGTTTTCTTTTGTTAGAGATGAAATTAAGCTTATACAAGTGATAAAAAAGTGGGAACATTTGAAAAATGCAACATAAGATTTATTGACAAAAACTTATCCATTACAGTTAAAATATATAAAAATATCAAATTAGCAAAATACCTAATATCAGTTGTTTATAATTACATCAGGTAGATGGTGTCCTCTATGAATGCAATCTACTGTTGAGGATCCCCATTGCTTGCTGCAACATCTCAGGCGGATGCCACAAATTTCATCTTGAAATGCTTGTTTCAATTAACCTAGTGTCTTTGCCCGACTTTTATAGACCACACTTTTAAGGTATGGCCTCAAGAAACAATCACATACTGATAAATCCAGTGATCTTGGGGACTAAATAATGTCACTGAATCTTGAGATGACGGTTAACAATTAATTCTCACACAGTTGCCATTGACCCCCAATGAGGAGTCTTATTCTTTAAAACTTTGGGGATTGGCATCCCCACAGCCCTAGCCTCTTTAACTTTTCTTCCGTCTAACACTGAGCTGCAGATCACTTTACACTATACACATTCTCTACATCAAGAACACTACACAATTTACAAAATATACAATCTCACAACTACCCAACAACATTCTATACTATTTCTTCTTACACATACACTCGGTGATGTTGCAACATCTTACGAGACGCAATCATAACCCAGGGTGAGAACTATCATGCTGATGGGTGAATGGCTCTAGATAGTGAGTCTCGAATGGCAATTGGGCGTACCCAGTTGTAATTAGCTCTAGCTCCTGTATGCATGCGTTGGAGTGATCTGTTATATTGCCAGTACTCCTGGGAACAAAATTAGTGGTTCAGAAATAAATCCGATGATGGTTGGTGGTCCATCTGAAAAATTTACCAAAATTAATAGTCTAGTGAAAAGGCCTCACTTGGCATTGTCAGATGAGGATAACAATTCAGAAAAAAATGGTAATATAAGTAGTGACAGATTAAGTCTGAAAGTAAGACTCAGATTTGTAGTACTTTGAAACAGTCAGGAAGGTGGCTCCCTTCATAAGGTCTTGCCTTTCCTAATTAATAAACACAGGTTCAAGCAGTTCCCCAAAATACATTAAGAAGTTGTGAGATAGATTGATTCTAGACAAATCAAAACATATAATGACAAGCGGAGTCGATCTATCTTACATCTCCGAAATATGGGTAGTATAAATATAAGTGCGGAATGCCATAGAACTCTCAATACAAGCCGTGGAGTAATTTTTTTTTGTAATTAATAAGATAATTACGGGTTCAGATGGTTCCCCAAAGAACATCAAGAAGTTATGTGATGGATCGATTCTGATCGAAACGTATAATGACGAGCAGAGTCAATTTCTGCTACATCTGACTACTATGGGTGGTATAAATATAAGTTCAGAATGACACAAAACATTAAACATGAGCCAGGGCATAATTTTTTGCCAAGACCTTATGGGGATGGACATAACAGAAATAGCTGATGAGTTTCGAACCCAAGATATTGTGAAAGTTAAACATATTATGAAAAGGCAAATCGAAACAGAAGAACCAACACCTCTTATACAAACATTTAATCCTTCGATACCACCAGAGAAGATTAAAGTGGGTTACCTGTCGGTTTGAGTATGACCATTCATACCTAATCCACAGTGATGGTTCAGATGCCAAGGATATGGTCACATTACAACATCTTGGTCAAAAGCCAAGATCTTTGCTCGATGTGCTAACGAAGGCCACAGTGACACTAACTGCGTAGAAAATGAATAATGCGTGAACTATGCCGGTTCACATACAGCCCGCTCCCAAGATTGCCCAACTTTCAAAGAAGAAGAAAAGGCAATTCTCAGAATCGCTGTCTAGCAGAAAATTTCTTTTCCAGTGGAACGCAGAAAATATAATAAGACCCCACCTACTTGAGGAACCTGGTTAAACCAGATGTGTCCTTTACTGCTGCTATATCAAGGCAGGTTCCTGCAAATGTAGGTAATCAGCAGTGCGGATCCTGCCATGAGCTGAAAAAACTTGTTCAGATATTATTTGATTATGTTCCTCACTTATAACCACTATTTCAGAGCTGACTAAGACAAACAAAAAGCGTTTAGTTGCTGCAGTTAGTGAATCCAACAGTGAGATCCCTCTCAAAGCTCCTGTTCCCAAAGCTTCGCCTACACGGGCAGGAGTAAATACATCAGATGGTAAGTCACCAAATAAGTTCCCTGTTAAGGGAGCCCATACAAAAACCTCCTCTGGGATGTCCACATCTCCCTAGTTATCAAAATCTCCCCCTCCAACACCACGTATACTGGAGGATATGGTAGAGGAACCACCTGAACCCAGGGCATCAGATTTCCTTAAATAAAAAATTTGAAAAAAAAAAACCGGATCACCTATAACTAGAGGTCCCAGGTTCGAATCCCGGTCAGGCATGGCATTTTTCACACACACTGCAACTCATTCATTTCATCCTTTTGATGATATACTTAATTGTGGTTCCAGAAGTTAAAAAAAATAATAATAAATTACTAACTTTGTCATATATTTATCGACTTTCTTCATATAACTACCTTTAATTCATGAACATAATTCAGTGGAACGTTAGAGGTTTTAGGTCCCGCATTGAAGATGTTAGAATATTGATGCGCGCACATGAACTATTAATAATGTGCCTCCAAGAAACACATCTATTACTAAAAGATGAGGTAACACTGAGAGGCTATATATGGAGAAATACAACTGTCTTGTAGATAGTAGAGATTGTGGTGGTGTTGCTATTTTCATGCAGAAGCATGTCAGCTACAAGGATACCACTGACTACCCTCATTCCTGCGGTTGCTGTAAAAACCTCAGTCCCCTTTAAATTACATATCTGCAATTTATATCTGATTATAATGAATTTCTGATTGTGAATTTATATCAATTTATATTTATATCACCAAACAATGCTCTAGAGATATCAAATCTCGCACAAACCCCATCGCCGTTGTTAATAGTAGGAGACTTCATCAATGCCCACCATGTTTCCTGGGGCTTAAATCTGTGCTCCTCTCGAGGAACTGTGATAACTAGAGTGAGACAAAACTTGGACCTTTGTCTACTAAATGTCGAATCAGGAATCAGATGCCCTTGATGAACTTTCCTTCTTTACATTTCTGATAGTTGAGAATGCTAGTAGATATATTCCACAAACATAGGGAAACCCTAGACGTACTTCTGTTCATGGTGGAATGGTGATTGCCAATATGCTATTAGAAAACAACTGCATCCATCTGCAGTTTAACCGCAGGCCAACCAGTGAACATCTTGATTTGTACCGTAAAGCTAGAGCGGAATGTCGTCGGGTATTCTTAAGACACTAGAAGGAAGTCATAGAGAAAGTACATGGACACCATCTCACGTATTACTTCCACATCTGCTGTTTGGAAAAAGATTCATACAATCTGCAGATTATCAATACAATCCATTCTCGGACTCACTTATCAAGGAGAACTCATCACAACACTAACAGCAGTGGCAAGTAACTTGGCAGATTGTTTCCAGTCGGTTTCCCTCAGCATACAGTAATGAATTCCAGAGATACAAATTACAAATGGAATCTATAAACGCTGGTGATTCAGTCACTGAATTTAACACTCCATTTTTCTTCAGCGAGTTATCACACACACGAACTCACGTGACATCTCCCCTGGACCTGATAACATTCATTTCAGCATGCTCTCACATCTTCCTAATTCAGTGCTAAAACACCTGTTGTGTGTTTATAATAATTTATTCTCCTCCCAAGTTTTCCCTTCAGTCTGATCAGAAGCCAATGTTGTACCAGTACTTAAACTTGGTAAAGATAAAGCAAGCTCCTCAAGCTAGCGCCCTATTTTCTTGACAAGCATGTTATGCAAAGCAATAGAGAGAATGATGAACCACAGACTTACACAGTATTTAGAGAGATATGGGCTTTTATCTCCAGAGCAGTGTGGTCTCCAACAAGGATCGTCTTTCATTGACCATGTAGTGTCATTGGAATCAGTTATCCAAAACACTTTCTTTCTCCACCAGCGCCTCATCGTTATCTTCTTTAATAGTAGAAAAGTTTATGATACTGCCTGGCGATGTGATATTCTTAACACCCTTAAAGAATGGGGAATAAAGGGCAATATGCTTGCATTTATTGGGCGTTTCTTGAATGACTGAACATTCTGTGTTCGGGTTGGAGATTCTCTATCGGGTAGCGTCATCTTGGAGAATGGAGTGCATCAAGGAAGTGTTTTAAGTGCTACCTTATTTTGTATAGCCATCAATATTACTAAATTTTGCATCCACCATTTTCATGTTCATTATTTGTTGATGATTTTGCTATAAATATTACGTCCCATTCAACAGACAGCAAAGAGACTACTACAGAACACAATATCTTGCCTTCAAGCTTTGTTCAGGGTTACCAGCTTCACCTTTTCACCTGAGAAAACTAAATGTGTAGTCTTTTCTTGGCTTTGGGACCCTTCCATTATGCAAGTATTTCCCAACGGACCAATTTCTAATTGCATATGCAAATAGAAAGTATCATTCAGGCTGAATATGGGGGGGGGGGTGTTCTTATGGGATTAGCCGGGGTAAAATTTTCTGGATCTATTGTTAAAAATGGATTTAAGTTAATTGTTAATGAAAATATTATTATTACTATAATTATTCTTATAATATCTTGTACTGAGAAATATGGATGGAATGGAATTTTATCAATATTATTTTTTACTCCTAATGGGTTTGATGATCCTGTTTCATGTAGGAATATTAAGTGAATTATGATTATTGCTGATAGTATGAACGGTAAATGAAGTTTTTTTTTTTAATCGCTGCCTCTCCTGATATCAGGTTTGTATGTATGTACATCTTGTGAAAATATGAAACTTGTATTGGGCATATTTGTAGAAATCTGAAAGTAGTAGCACTTTTACTTGATCTGCAACTTGGGTACACTCTGTTGCTTTTTATGCAAATTGGACAGCAGGGATAGGAAACAATGTTACATAAAAGAGCAGTGGCCAGAGAGAGGGGTACTGACTAAGAGAGAAGAATTTTGTTAGTCTGGCATTAGTAAAACCAGAGAAAGTTTATCTTCCACACTACACACTAAACTAGGGTTATTCAGAAATTTTGTTAAAACAATGGATCATAATGGTGCAAGATTTCAGTTTCAAAACAACAGATTCTCTCATATAAGCAGTGCTCAGATAAAGGAAAGTATATTTGTTGGATCACAAATAAAAAAAACTAACGATTGATCCGATATTTGAAAAGTGTTTGAATTTGAATGACTTGAAGGTTGCTGCATGGAAGTCATTTCAAAATGTGGTAAACAACTTCCTTGGAAATCATAAGGCCAGTAAGTACAGAGAACTTGAGTAAACACCTTCAATACTACAAAGAACTTGGGTGTAAAACATGCTAAATCCATTTCTTACTTTCACATTTGGATTTTTTCCCTAACAATCTCAGCGCTATCAGTGATAAACGTGGAGAACAGTTTCACCATGAAATATTTACAATGGAAACATGACACCAGGGAAATGGAACCCAAAAATGTTAGCTGACTATTGTTGAAATGTAAACAGGGATCTACCTACAGCAAATTACAGCAAAAAATCCAAAAGAAATAGATTTTAGGCATGTAATGTATTGTCATATTACATTCACCAAACATTTTTTGTTGCGAAAGAAATTTCAATTATAAAAAACTTAGCCTGATAGAAAAAATTTATTAACATACATGAAATCAGCATAAAAAAATATTATAAGAATCAGCCATTCATTCTCATTTAATAAACAAAGAATTAAACTTTGTTGACCAGTGTAATTTAATTTTTTTTTGCCAGTTCAGTTTTAAATTAATGAAAATCCACTTTAATAAAATAATTTTATTATTTTTACTTTGTTAAAAACAGACTGATTTTGAAGAAAATGAGCTTGAGATCAGTCTTCTTAATTATTAATATATGTAAAATTGTTAGTACTTTTCCTTAACATGCCAGTCCATGTTTAATTTTTTTGAATTAAGATCATATTTTCCATCTTCAGTAATATAAATGTATTATTCTGATCGATTACTGAAAAATAGTTAACATTAGTAAGTAACTATTTATAGTTCAAGGAAAATACTGTTAAATTTATTTATTCAACTTATTTTTATTTTTTTAATATCAATTACAATGTCTTTTATTCGTAACTGTTAATGTACTATGATTATTAATCCATTAATTAAATTAGTAAACTATTTGAATTAATATATTTATGTACTGTTTATTTTCCTTAAATGCATCTGCTGGATGTGGTTACATACATTGATTAAATTATCTGTCATTTGACCGTATTTGTTAGGTTGATAATATCTGACGTACGTACATATCCTGTACTTAATTGATTCTTAAAGGAATATCGACAGAAGTTTCAGACAGTCTTAATATTGCAATTACTTTATTTCTTTCAATTGTCCTTAACATTATTTCCGTGTATAATGATTTGTTATGAAGTTTTTGAAAATAATATTACAATTTTGGTTCTAGTTTATTATGGTTAAATTAGTTCTTCATTTGTGTACTGCTGGTAATTTTCAATAATAGTATTAAGTAAGTATACCAAATTATGCTTTCCTGGATAAATGTATCGGTGCAGTCAATTATATATTTAACACAAAACCACATCTTAAAAAATTAATCTACATACATGTATGGTGAAAAAATTCCTTATTTAAGAATGATTAAGTTATAAATTTTGCCTTAAAAATGGTGTATAAATTGTTAACATAACACGTGTTTTCATGTGATTATACATCATAATTGACTGCTGACTTATGTAATGTAAATTATTATTCTTAATAATGAATTTTTACTTCTTCCTGTGGGATAAATGATAATTGATCATTAGCTTTCCTGGGATGATTAGCTGAAAGAAGGACCAAAACTAGTCATCATAAATTAAATAAATGTGTAACTAAATTCAGTATAAAGTTATTATTGTTATATACATATCAGAATAGTGTATTTTAATTTATACTACTTTTTCAGTAAGTGAAAAGAATTTTTCTTTAAATTTTTTATATCTTTATATAATATAAAATCATTAGTTGTTTTATTAGAAATAATCAGAATTGAATGAAGATTTGATTACCAATCCTTGATGAGAAATAAGTGATCTGCCAATGTTTTAATATAAATTTTTGTTTACAATATGTACGTGTACCTTACATTGTTTGTATTGACAGTGTATTGACATTTTTTCGTTACTTCACCTTTTTAATTTCCAGGTTACAACTCCCTGAGAGGTTCTGGGTATTGTGGAACCATCAGTTAGTAAGGAATACCTTATAAATTTACAGTTCACAGATTAAATTTTTTTTATGCTGTCTTAAAAATAATCAGTAACAAACTTTTTATAGTGAAATGTAACTATTTCATTATAAGCACTTTTTTATATGTAACATTTATTTTTTTCTGTCTTATTGTATAGTATGCTTTTTTTTTACCTCCGGAATGACCGTTAAAGTATATCTTCAGAGGATGAGATGAATGAATTGTAGCGTGTGTGAGAAATGCCATACCTGACCGGGATTCGAACCTGGGATCTCCAGATGAAAGACCGAGACGCTACCACTCGGCCACAGTATCCGGCGTATAGTATGCTAGTGCATATAGTATAATGTAACATTTTTTACATTTTATTTATAAAAATGAAAACAAAGACTAACCTTCAATTTTTTAAGTCAATAAAATATAGAAAACAAAATTTGTCTGTTACAGTTTGGGAATAACTGAAATTTGTTTTAAGGGGGATTTCTTAGATTCCAGCTATTGATTGTTACAGTTACTGAATTTCTGATAACACATTCATCCCTGGTAACCACACAGGTAAACCACACCTCTATCTAGCCTGGCCAGTTTTTTTTTAAATTCTTAACAAGAAACGTTTATAATAATGTTTACTTCATTTTTAACTAATAATGTTAAAAGAAAGACAGTAACAGTTTATAAATGAGTTTGTTTCTTATCTCATTTCAGTGTTTATAGGTACTTTTAATAGCATAAACTAATTTTAGATTTACAAACCGGTGCATTGTATGACTTATATAAAGCACATGATTGTGTATCTCATGATTTTTTGGCTTCCAAACAGCTATTATTGAAAAATAGGTGAAGCTAAAAAAATTCTTATATCTTCAACTAATCATAAGCAATTCCAGTCGTTATTTCGTTAATGGGATCGTGTATGTATAGATATTTTTAGAATAGAATAATAATCAAAATTTACATCAAATATAGACATAACATGCATGGTTGGTTATGAAGGTTAATCTATCCTTAACAGAAGGAACTAATGTCAAAACAACATCTGTTGAGAATTAATAAAACTATGAAAATATAAAGTAAAGTGTATAATGTACATGACCTGCCTCATTAAGTTAATTTGATAACATGGCTGAATGCAACAACAATGCTTCTACTACATTTGATGTTTTATTAAAAAAATAATTTTAGTCAGCATATGGAATATTTTTGAAAACAACTTTCTACTTGTGTTTATTAAATTCTTTGTAGGAGGATTATGGCTATTAATTATAAGATAGGTGTCTTGATATTCTTGAAAAAAATAATTACAAATATGAAGCTCATATCTCAGGAAAATCAATAAGGGATTTATGTTAAAATGTGAATTCTTAAAACAGCTGGATTGTTTTTTATACTAAAATTTTGACATAAATATGTAGTAATTTTTCTTTTGGATTTTTATGTAAAGTAAATTTGTAAATATTATTTTGCAAAAATGTCTGTTGCCTCCTTTGTGATTATAAGATGTGTAATATTTTAGGGCAGGTATGCTCAACCTTTTAAAAGCCATGAGCCGTTTTGTTAATTTTTTTTTGTGATGTAGGCAAAAGATATGAATTTTAGCCTCTGTTCAAATTTCAGAAAGAAATTTTAGATTCAAATTTCAATATCAGAAATCAAAAATTCATTTTGTTTAAACGCTTGATACAAATCCAGTTTTGCTCGATATTACAGCCACCTGATTACTTTTTCAGATTTACTTCAAAAAATTTACTTTGACAGTTATTTCTGAGCATAACTTCTTGAGAAAATTTTGTTAACCTGCTTTTTTTTTTAAATCTAAAAAAAATTTGATTAAAACAATATATATTTAGGTTATATCATAGTTATCTTGAAAAGATATACATTGAAAATTTACAATATGGAAAGTAGGTTATTTGTTATAGAATACAACTCAAAATAGAACACATTTAACACTAAGTGATCAAAAGTGATTTCATTTAACATCTTATTAAAAATTAAGAAATGAGTAAGTTCATTTTTATTTACTGGATGCCCAAAAAGTGTCTGTCTTTTCAATTGAAACTTTCTTAATTGTAATGTAAATTTTAGTTAAAAATAAAATATGATTTCTAAACTCAAAAATTAAGCAGAGATTATTGTAAAGACAAATGTTTGTATTGAAACATAAATATTAAATTTTCAAAACTGAACGTTTTACTTCTCTCTTGTAATGTTAATAAATATTAAATTTGTTTAAGTAACATCTTGTATTATAGTAATTGGAGAGTTTTTTAAAATTAAATCAGTTTTGTAGAATGAAGTACAATAAAGAAATATATTGTGCTATCCTGAATAGGACAGTAAACTATTTCAGTCTGAGGTATAATACCTGTGTGGGTTGATTATCCTTTTACTTTTCCCCGTCCACCATTCCACCTCTTGATTGTTCTGCATGCCTTTCCTTTCTTCTTATTCTTCATCTCATTTTCCTTAGATAAGTTCCATGTAATCATATTGGCCACAAATCTTGATCCTTATGTGGTACTATCTGGCACCTTGTAAAAATCAACAGGGCATCTCTTACAGGAATTTGTGTTTCCTATCCAGGCATTGGAGAAAAACCCCAGATAGTGACAAGCCATTAAAGTTGAGCCTCCTCTGCTGCTCTTCCTGAATCTAAAGATTGTAGGAAGTCTTAAAAAATTTTATGATGCAATAGATGTTTTCAATAGCAATTTTATTGGAGACTAATTCTAAACTGAGCTTATAATAAAATCTAAGTAAGCTTTAGGATTTTGTCAATTAATAGGAAGCATTTCTAAAACCATATGAACATTAGAGGTGGATCAAAAAATAAGTTACACCCTTGCCGTGTTCCTGAACTGAAAGATATATATTAATGCCTTGGAGTGGCAGCACTGGTTGTGCTTTATCTTCACACTCTTCCAGCAGCAATTTTGTATGACATTAGTACATGTGTAGTGTCATTGTCAATATGGCTTGTCCTCTAGAAGTTTCATCCAGTAGAGGTGCATTAAGTAGTCTGATTTTTGTGGGTAAACAATTAAAGTTGTGAAATTCATTGCCAAATTGTTGTATAAACTGAGAATCCAATGTCACGCCTCATGATCAGAAAATGGTGCCAAATATTCAGTAATGGAAGAATTAGAGAGATTATTTTTTGTTTGTGGTTATTTATGATCAGCTTGGTTACCATAAGATGTGTGCACAATGGATGCCATATCTGTTGACTAACAACCACAAACATCAACATTTTGCAGCTGCTCTTCCTTTTCTACAATGTTATTCCAGGACTGGTCCACAGTTTTTGAAACATATCACTGGGGATGAGAAGTGGGTACTTCATTACACTCCCGAGACTAAAGGAGCATCGCATGAATGGAGACTAAATTTTCCGCAGCCAAAAAAGTGAAAACATCCCCACATGTTCGAAAGGTTATGCTGATAGACTTTTTTTATTCTGAGGGAGTTGTTTAAAATGAATTTATGCCCTGAGGAACAATAGTCAGTGCTGAATCTTACTGTGAAACTAAAAAAAATTGCATAAAGCCATTCAAAATTGAAGACCCAGAAGATTGAGCAATGGGGTTGTTTTTGTTCACGACAATGCTATTACTCATTCAGCTCATATGACAAAGGAGTTATTGCAAAAATTCAAGTGGGGAATTGAATTCTCATCCATCTTACAGCCCTGATGTAGCACCCTGCGACTACCACCTGTTTGGTACTCTCAAGCGAGACCTGGGAGGGGAGCTTTATGCTAATGATGATGAACTGAAGAAAGCAGCCCTTAAATGATTAAAGGAAATTGAACAAAATTTTTATGAGAGTGGAATTGAAAAACTTGTCACTAGGTATGTAAAGGGTTTAGAAAAACTTAGTGATTATGTCGAAAAATAGATAAAAATTAGTAGTTTTTTATTCAATAAAAAAAATTGTCATATATATAAGTATGTGTTTGTTTCATAGAGGGGGTGTAACTTAGTTTCTGATTATCCCTTGTACAGTGTACATAAAAATTACAATTATCCCTGTTCAATTCACCCCTTTTCTCCCACTCTTCATTCACAGTTTTATTAAACCTTGTGTCATATAGTGAGGGCAGTTACATGCATACCAACAAATAATGGATTCTTACTTGATTGAATGCATTTTAAAATAATACTATAATGCTTTTTTTCCAAATAAAATGCTACAAAATAATGCAGAATTCATGCCTCATCAATGAATTTACATATCATCGTCATATTAAGTGTTATTGATGTAATATCTTTAACTTATGTAAATTATAAAACATTAAAAAATTAATAATTAAAATTTAAAAAAAATGATTACTTGAAATAGTGATTACCCAGTTCAGCTTTATACAAAGCATAATTTAAAAAATTGTCAACTAAAAGACACATTTATGCTTCTTTTAGTGATAGAAAATGGCTATTAACTGAACAGAATCAACTCTTATTTATTTTCATTCTGATATCTGTACATTATGTGTTTAAAAGAAACTTTGGCAGAATAATAAAATTTACGAATTATGTTAATGGTAATGTGTACGTATATAAATTCTGTTAAATAAACCACCTAGTACAGAATATTAAGATATGACAATTTAATTTTTCATGAAACTACTTTTGCAGGATTTCATATCCTCAGTCCTGATTGAAATAGTATTGTTATTACATAATGTAGATCTAAAAATAAAAATACTAATTGATGATTTGAATTGTGTATTAATCTAGATATGCTGTTATCTGTTACAGTTTTTTTAAGACTGTCTCCCTCAGAGATTTTCTGCTGGTTTATCAAATTGAAGTTTTCAATTTCAATTTGATACACCATCTATATATTAACTAATTAATTTATATTTAATAGATCAACCCAAGCACCAAATAATTTAAATAGGATTACTTACCCATTTCATTACATAAGCAGAAGCACTTAAACTTAATTTTCATCATCAGCTGGATTACATTTATATAAATATCTCAAATAACATCATAAACTCGCAGTATATAATATAATATTACATATTCATCTATATTTTATGTTGAACATTTTTCAAACTAATTAAATCTTATTAAAATCTTTCAAATTTACTTTATCATACTTTAAAATCTTATACAAAATTTACAAAACTTTCATTTAAATTATAAGTCAAAACAAGAAATATAAAATTGTTTTAAAATTATAAAGATTAATTAATTAAAATTAAGTTAAAAATCAAAATGTAACAATTTTTACATGTGTGCACAATGTGATGTCAATATAAACAAATAAAATTAAATTAAAAATTTTTGAAGTAAAATCAAAGACATAAGTGTAATAAAATTATATGCTAGCTATTTCACTGAATTTACTTTACTAACTTTAGGTTGGAAGATTAATTACTCAACATTATTATCAAAACAGATAGTGGTGCTATCTAGTGTAACCTTTATAATACCATCATCTTCATATATGTGTTTTTCACCCACCAGAATTAAATTATAAATTAAACTGGAGGCAGTGCCAGGATAGATTAAGAAAAGAATAAAAAAGGACAGGTGGATCATATATCATAATAACCCAGACTTACCCTATCATTTCTGGGGATGACATTTCACCTCATACATGGGACTATATGTTAAATTGAGACCAGGAACCCTGAAGCACTCTCTGGGATTCCTCAAAATATACCTCTTGTGAATCCAAGTTTTGCAAGGTCAAATTGGTGTGATCAATTCCATGATATGGCAACATTGCAGTTGTAAAGAAGACTATGACCATTCCAAACATCATTCTGATTGCTTTTTCCAGAAAAATATTAATAGCATAATATTTCTGTTTACTTTGAGTGAGGCACAGCTCTCTACCTGTTCTCGACAGACCTATCTATATTTACACAGGTAAGAGCAGTCAATTGATCCACACATAAATATACTGAACAATATCATGGCTTGAGATAGACAAGACAAGGATGATGATAATAGTATTATCAGTTATACTAATAAATTGCTATATCGATATTATTACTAATAAATAATATTATATCTAATGTTATTCTTCATGTTATATTTCAAAACTGCATTTATTCGACTTAAAGTAGGTTTATTTTTCTCTAGTCATCTCCTTCATGTAGATATTTCACTATATTATGTAATTATATATGGTTAATGTTTTTTTTTTATTTTTTCAGCATGCTAGAGAGAACACTTGACAGTATCCTGTGTGATGAAGATAAGAAACATCCTCTTATATTACCTTCTCCGGCGATATACCGTTTTGCTGAGGCGGATTCTAGAGCTAATATTGTTCTTGAAGAAAGGGAAAATGCCGGTGTTCCTCTAATAAAGGTTTTCTTTTTTCCACTCACGTTTTGACAATTACCATGTTATATAAAAATTTATACTGTAAAGGTTTCTGTTAGTAACTAGTTTTATCAAAGAATATTTTAACTTTTGTATAAGAATTATTTTAACAGTTTAACACCAAAAAATAGACATTCCTTACACACTAGGACCTTAAAATAAAATTATAGATAAATTTTTATTTTTTTTGCGTTTTTCTAATTTCAACAGGAAGAATTAAGTCAAATACCTTATTCTGTTGACCTTCTGTGCCAGTTGCCTGGATTAAATCTGATGTGATGTAATGCAAATTCTCAATTATGAAAAGAAAAAGTAATCTTATTTTAAATAAATAAATCAGTTTATTTGTTCATAGCCTCATACAAATGACCTTGCAAAAGAATAAAACCTTACTCTTAAATGTGTTTCAGTGCTGATTTTTTTTTTATCAAAATCTAAATTGCCTTTAAGAAATTAAATGTATAGGTTTTTGAAGTTGGTATTTAATTCAGTTTTGACTCAACGTCTAGGTTTTAATAATAATTAACATTTTCATAAAGGATAAAGTTTTTCAATTAAAAGTTTATTTTCCCTGCAAGTCACTAATTCCTCTAGGCTTCCATATGATCTCTTCAGCAGTCATTCAGTCAATTCTCTCAAAGTCAAACTTCTTCATTCTTTGAAGTTGTCACTCTTGTTTGTGTCCAGCAAGATGTTAGACATTTTGGTTCCAGCAGTATGAGAGTTTCTGCTCAAACAGCATTAGTCTGCATCCAGGCAAAACATAGTTTCTTCCATTCCTTTTCTTGTGCCTATGTATGTCCTTGTTCCTTTGATTCTGTATTGGTACACAGAACATAGTTCTAAGGTAAGTAAGTTGACTTGAGAATCCTCATAATGTGACAATTTTCAGGTTTATGAAGATCTCTCTGCAGCTGTAGATATGGTTTGAGAGCTGTCAAATTCTGCAAACCAAATCTTGGTAATTCTTGGTTTGTACTGCCATGTCTTATATTGGACTCAGTGGTGTGCTCTTTACTTGCTGCTGAATATAAATATAAAAATCTTCCTCACAGTTAATTATAACTTTAACTAAAATTGATAAGATTAATTCAATTGTTTGGTGTTTATTTTGTCCGCAGGGTGCATCTTTATGTAAATTAATTGAACGGCTGACATATCATATTTATGCTGATCCGATGTTTGTCAGGACTTTCCTCACCACATATCGTAGTTTCTGTTCACCTCAGGTGAGAAGTTTCCAGTATATTTTAAAATTTTTGTTCAATAAATGTGTATATTAAGTCATTTAATGGTAAAAGAAAAATTTATTTTCTGGATGTTTAATGATAATGTTATCAGTTTATCTACTATACCTGCACGTAGGTAACATTTAATTTTCTAGCAGTATATCTTCACTGATCAACTAATAAAAGTTATGTTTTTATAGTTTAATCACCCACTGTTTGCTAGTGTAGAATAATATGAATATTTTTACTGTCTAAAAAATTGATATGCTCAGATTTGTTCCATTCAATCTTTTAAATGAATTGTCTAATTTACTGAATTATGTTGTAATATAAATTAACTCCTGCCTATTCCACAGAGAAAATATTTTTGTATTCAAGTGTCAATAAATTTATTTATTACATTGCTTTATTTCTAATAATGTTAAATTAAATTGTTGCATTATTAAACATGTATAAACTTTTGTTTTATTAGTTATTAAGCGTATATGAATCATGTTTGCTGTTTTTTTTATGTAATCTCAACTTAATTCTAAGGTTAAAAATTATCTATATCAAATACTACTATTTATAATATTAATATTTGTTATTTACAGGAACTGTTATCTTTACTGGTTGAAAGGTTCAATATTCCAGATCCATCACTCGTGTATGAAGATGTTTCTTCAGACTGTCCTAAATCAAGTAAAAATTCTCAGAGAGAGGATTGGAAAAAATATAGAAAAGAGTATTGTCAACCTGTACAGTTTAGGTCTGTGTTGAAATTTAAGATTACATCATTAAAATATGATCAGCATAGAAAAAGAAAAATCTAAATTCTTTTAACATGAAAACTGTTGCCATTGAGATTATTGTAATAGTTTCCTGAGTCACATGCTTGTTTTTTTTTTTTTTTTTTATATATATATATATATATATATAACTTTTTTTTTTAGAATTGAAACCAAACATTTTTTTAATCCTTGGCCAAGATCCAGTGTTTTCAGCCAGTTGATATTACTAGTAAAGAGCACATTCTTTATACAAGATTTATATTTAACTGTGTTTAAAATAATATATACTCAGTGAAAGAAGGAAGAGAAATAATTTTTTTTTTTTATAAAGGAGATATTTTTTTTTGTATCAGGGGAATTCTATCAGTTGGATTTCAATAAGTGGATTTTGACAAGATAATACAATCAAACACTGTTACAAAAAGAATTGACCGTGGCTGAAAAAGAGTTATTTCAAAGTTTGTCCATTTAATATTTCTAGTGCTCAACAAGTACGTACTTTGTTTTGAGCTTTATGTCTTATAAATATCAGAAAAATTTGAGATATTTAGAAAGAAAAATGTTTTGAAGATTTCAGTTATTCATTTTGTAAAAAGTCAGAAATGTGTGATTAGGTTTTTTAATTTTCAGTATGTATTTTCTTTTCTCATACATCACAACTTTAAAAGAAAAATGTAAACCACTTATATCCTGTGATGCTATTGAACTAGTGATAAAAGCATATTGTATTGGGCCCTTTTGTTGTATATATGGAAACATATGAAGAACTTTATGTACTAATATTGATATATCAAAATTCTTTATAATACATTATTTATTCTCAATAACAGTAAGTTTATGGGATTTATCATGAAATATTTTAAAGATAATTTTATTCTCTCAATCAGAAGTGTCTCATTCCATTCTAGTCCCCTAAATATGACTTTAAATTGGCTTCAGATCTAATTTCACTTGTAATGACCAAAAATAATCCTCTTTAAAAATAAATTAACTTATGATAATTTGTGGAAAAGATAGCATTGTTAGTGTAACAAGAGACCTTAGTCTCTTGTATTGAAAGTTAACTATACATGTTACTCTATTTTAAAAAGTGTTTTGTTATGAGAAATTGTAAATCATCATGATTGAGTTAGTATCTTCATAAAACAGTTCTAAATGCAGTATAACTCGTTTAAAGATTACTGATTTTAATGATTTCCTGCAAATAAAATTTTTCCAATATTATCTGAATTTTTAATAAACAGTGCATTTTCTACTTCTCTATTTTCACACATTCATTAATAGATGATCAGATTATTTTAATTAAAGCCCCTAAATTCTCATTTATTTTATATTTATTTATTATCTTCATATATTTAATCTGTTACTTCATATAATTATTAATGTGGACTTTTAACCATTTCATGTGTTTCTTTATTGTTTAATTTATGGGTATTTTGTGATAATGTCTAATCAAAGTTTGCCCATTGTTTTCTTGATCCATCCAGGCAAATTCTAGAACATTTGTTTTTTCCACAGAGTAACACATGTTCTGATGTCATCGGAGACATGTGTATAGATATGGACCAAACAAAATACAGTTTTTATTTATGTTACAAGCAAGAAAATTTAATCTTATTCTGATGAGCTTTTGGCAGGACAGGCAAGAAACATTTTTATTAGCACATCATTAGAACATGTAGCACTAAAAAGGAGTTTTACTGCGATACATTCTTCTGATAGATCATTAATTTTAAATCTGCACATCAACCTTTAACTGTATATATATACATACACACATATCATTTCGCAAATGTTCCATTACCCCTTGTAAAATTCAGAGTTTACAGTTGTTCCCCTTGAAACAAACTCTGATTGCACTATGCCCTCACAATCGAAAAAAACAATGTTTTTGGGGTCGAATGATGTCCCAACCGTTCCTCGTCACTCATTTCCACTTTTAAATTGCTCAAACCATTTGTAAACAGTCTTCAAAGTTACCACATTATCATCATACACTGATTTTAACATTTCATAAGCTTCTTTGGCA